>JARJDZ010007650.1:0-31384 GCA_030264555.1 Aleochara sp. GC000083
AAAAACTGGGACATAATGCTCCAGAATCCTGTCAAGCACTAATTTTGCATGAAGCTTCCTAACTTGCAGGTTTCAACAAAATCAGAATTGAAATTAAATTAAAAAGTTATGATAGAGCCTGAAAGATAATAAAAGTTCATTGTGAAAGAAATTTTAATTTCCATAACGAAGAAACGTTTACAATTTTACAATATTCAGAAGGAAAGTGATTATTAGATTTCGCAACACTTTTCTGGGATTTTTGTAACTTTAGAATTCTATTGATGTTGTGTTGATACCATAAAATTCACTCATTTCTTGATTGTTACATCGATGGAAACTCCAATCATGAAACAAATATTAAAAGCACTGGGAGATATTTCTTCAGAACCCTGGACAGGTTTTAAGCAAGTCCGAATTGAAATTGGAATTAAAATCTTATCAACAAGGTAATAAAAGTTCATTGAGATAGAAACTTAAATTGCCATACCCAAGAAACGCCTACATCTGTTCAGAAAAAAAAGTGATTATTTGATTTGCAACGCTTTTCTGAGATGTACACTAATTTCATGATTGGAGTTTCCTTCTATTTATTGGAAATCTGAAAACAAGAATAATGTTCAAAATTCGTGATAGAAGATAATTGTATCAAAAGGACATATACAACCTGGACAAATTATTACAAATAGCAGAAAAATGGAGCACAAATATTAAAAGAAATGGGACCTTGGAACACTGCCACCAGGTTTTTAGTAAATCAGAATTGAATTTAGATTTATAATCAAGTCATTCCATTCTTTTCTTCTTCCCGGGAGCAATAAACTGACAAAACTGTGATTTAGATAGCTTTGATTGTTTCGATATTACAAGTGATAATAACGAGAAGTGTGATTGCATGAATCCTCCCGAAACCCAGAAACAATATCAGAATACCAAGTTTAAATTTCCTATCCAATGGGAAATTTGAAAAATTGAATAGTGCACTTTGATGCGCTTGAGTGCTTCTTACTGCGCTTGCATGAAATTAACGACGCTGCAGATGATTATGATGGTTAATCCTAGCTGAACGGCGCATGCAGCACACAGCGCCTGACTCACTTAATTAACGAAATAAATTAACACATTAAGAGGACGAAATTGATGCCTTCATTAAATCCCATTTTGAATGCGATGAGCGAACAACTCGGAGACATTTTGTCCACCTAATGAAACCGCATTCCTCAGATACATCAAACATCGAATGACTGCATGGACGAAATACGTCTCGGCGAGGAGCCGTTCGTCGGTCGCATCGCATAGAGACTTGGAAGTCATTTCCTCGATGCGTCGCAGTGCACCACGAAAATGCCAGCCGCCGCATCATGCAAGCGAATCGAAACGAGATTCGAAATGACGAAGACGTATTAGCTTCTAGTTTTCAAAAGCTGGCTGCTGCTCGACGAGTCGAAAACGTGTCGATTCGAGTTCGGCAAGCGAACGAGCAAACGGCAAACAAACAAGCAAACAGCTGGCGAATAAACTAAGCGAGCAGCAAGCACCTGGCTGATGCGAGGAGCATTGCACACTCATTGTATCATCAATTCAGGAACCGATCCGGCAAACAACCTGTACTCAATGACTATCAACCATTTCGCAGGATGACAATTTTCCAATGCGTTGTAGATGTGGTTACCAATTGGATCAAAAGTTCAAAATCATACCTTGAATCCCATGAGATGTCCAGCTAAAACAAAAGAAGTTCAAACAAAGATTAGAATGATGAATTTGCAAAGCATTTTTTGTTGTGAGGATGAGATGCATTTGTGATTTTGTTGTACGAAAATGATGAGAGCATGTATACAATGTATACATTTAGCAAAAACGCTGGTGAGCGCACACGACGAATAAACAACAAACTAGTTGGATGACGACGTGCCATATTTGTACGTCATTTGAAGTGCACATCAACAAGCGCTTGAAGAACGCTTTTTGCCAGCCTCGGATGGATGGGGCCTCTGGCTTGCATACAGAGAGATATACGCAGCACGCAAATGCGCGCTATATGGTATTATTATATTGTCGAAGAAGTGTTTCGAGCGTGTGTGCTGCACTTACTTGACTCACAGCCAGCGAACAGCTCGCAGCGTCGTCGAGGAGTCCGTGAATCGAGTCGATCCTCTCGGATGCCCCGGTGCGCTTCGAACTTTGTAGACTTGCTGGCTGGCTGAATTGCGCCCGGCCAGCCTGACTGGCTATCGATAAGTGCACGCGCGTAATGCCCAGCCAACTCGTCGCTTGCACCACAGAGTATTATAACATAATTTCGCGTTTAATTTGCCGGCTGCGTTCAATCGTTTCACAAATACGTTACGAAATTTCAACGGGATGACTTTATACTCTGCTTGCATAACCTCACTTCGTTATGTCACTTGTCATTTGGAGTAGAGGGAGTAATGACAACTCCCTTGACTCTCGTCAGAGGGCGTCGAGGGTTGAAATATGTATAGTGTGGGTTGCATAGTATAATTTTGATTGGGCAAATCAAGATAAAATTAAAATCTGGTTTTTAGCCTGTTCCTTTGGTAAATGTCAATGGGAGATGAGTAAATGAGAAAGCAATGTTGCTTATTTCATAATACAACCTCAGGCCGATGCTTCTTGCTACTTATTCATTGCTACCTGCTGCGATATGATACGAGCATAGTTAATGGTCGATGTCAATAGATTATTTTTATCGAACACGTCATCAACAACGGACAGCTGACATTATCATAATTCCGCATATTTAGCAGAATTATGCCCTCGTCGATTTATTGCAGGATTCCACATTGATGAATGACGCCTCTATCACCAAAAGGAAACTTGCTCGACTCCTTGTGCATCTAAAAATAAACGGCGGAGTTTTAATTTCGGCGTAGTCTTCTTGTCTTATAAATTTTCAGCAATGAGCAGCAGCATGTACACAACGACAAACGCGCACGTATTTGGAGCTCCAGCGCTGGGGCTCCTTCATCGCACGGCGTTGTCCGCCGTGCAAGCAACGTGCTTGCTTGGCAATTAACATTCCATCGGCCATCAGCGACCAACTATCAATGCATTTACCTATATACTTATTTACTGTACGACCCAACTACTTGCAGGCTCCAATGGAAAGTATGAACCCATCGCTGGCTTCCAATGTGTTCATGATTCCAGTGCCATCTGATCCGGGAGGAGGTCGTCCAACGAGTATTGCGCGTCGCCATTGCCAAAGTTTGATGAGAAAATGCGCAATTAACAAACGCTGCACTGTTCTTCGATGGATGGGATTTCTGCGCGTTGGGACACGAAGATGGCATTACTGGGATCACTACGCCTGGAATGTAATATTTTAATTAAGTACTTGCACCGTCCATTGTTTACGCCGCGCTTAATTAAAAATCGCAGCGAAGCAATACGTTACTCTAATGGCTGCTGAGGCGTACGTAGAGATCAGCGTGCAAAATGAAGGAATGCGAAAAATGCTAGGAGTACACACGCACCTTGCGCGCCCAGCTTTGTTGCATTGCATCCGTGTTTATTGGTTTATTTGCGCATGCAAACAATATCGAATCCGTATCTTCGGACTTCTTCTGCCACGCGTGCATGCACTTTGCATACGGTGTTCTTGCAGCAGCATTTTCGAGTTCCTGCAGAAGGTTTCGGAGTGAAACCGAAGACGTTCTCCTCATCGCTCGCAATTCCGCGTCCGACATCAGCAGCTAATGTTGAATAATTTGGTGTCAATCGTCCTCGAAGAGCAATGTCATCAATGGCAGACTTGATGTCTTCGACACTCCGCAAGGAAGCGATATGAAAACAGACACCGTTGCTGTCCTGTCATTGCGTACGGATTGGCAATGGATCGGCAAGCATTGCAAACACGCACGGCCATGAAATGAAAGCGCAGACTCTTCGGATGCTGCACGCTCGCGGCCGGGGCCGGGCAGGCAGCAGGCTGGCTGGCAAGGCAGCAGCGCGCAACAAGCGCATAAGTATGAACTGGGGGGCAGCAGGGGGCCCCAAACAACGACGTCGTCGTCGTCGACGGCGAGCATCAGCCAGGTGCATAGCCGCGGGCATCGCATTCCGAACGAAACACGCGCGTTTTGTTTGATGTTGGCTCATCCCGTGCAACACATCGACGCACACATGCGGCCGAAGCATGCAGATATGCAATTATTACCAATCCGCGCCGTACGCATGCATTGTGGATGCATAAATATTCGGATTCGAACGATGCGAGAGCCCGATTACACGATCAAATCAATTAAGGAATGATCTTCTTCTTCTTCGTCGTCGTCCTCTTCGATTGCCTTTCGATATGGTGATGTGGCCGCGCGCTACAATGTTACGCTTAATTCGAGTGCGCGCGCATTTCGCTAATTAGCTAATATGATAATTTAAATTATTGGAGGCATCGGTATTGGTAATGTATTACGGCGGGCCCTGACCGTTGAGTTGGAATGCCGGGCGAACGCGCACTGCGAATGCGGTTTCCCAACCAATTAGTTATTCAAATGCGTGCCGAATGTGCCGTGTTAAATTCGAATTAAATGTCAATTGTTTTTGATGTCGTGCGGCAAATGCGTCCGATTCGTGATGCCAATTTTCCTTCACTTTGATTCCTATTCAAGCGTTCGCTTTGCGCACGTTATGCGCTTATAATTCAAATCCTGACTTGTGTACTCTGGTTACTGCTTATTGCACAGTGTTTTCTCACAATGCTAACAGAAGAATTGGTGGCACTTTAATTCCAACTAATAATTGAATACTTTGATAACTTCCCTTTTCTGTATCCCTAAAAAATTCAAAGGCATATATTAATTAGCTAATTTTGCCTGGGATTTGAGGATTTACCAATTTTAGGCCAAAATTACTTATTTCCAAATTTTGGTTCCATGGCTCTTTGGTAAATACAGTTTTAAGATCCTTGGTTTATTTGCTGCTGGTTGTTGATATGATACGATATGATAAGTATTTCAGGATGTTCTGGACTACTGCGTAGAGTTTCCAAATCATACTTTGTGCCATGTTATGTTCATTACACTCCTTCGAAGTTGATAATAGCCATGTGAAATGGTGTATCTTTTTTCATTCAACACAATATATGTTTCAGTTGCATTCTCAGCTGAAAATATACAATAAGCAGGAATTATGTTGACAAACGAACCCGAATAATTCAACCTCTGGAAGACTTTTTTCAGAAATCACTAACAATCCTTTGCAAGGATAACATGACAACATCCTCTCGGAATTTCAAGATGGCGGGCGGACAATTTTCATAATTTAACCTACAAATAAAAACAGATCGTGAAGGGAGTAAAGTCATTACTCCCTCCACGAAACAGATAAATAACAAGGGAAGCAAATGAAAATGAATGAATCATGTACTAAAGGCAAAACACATAAATTAGAGAGAAATGTGAGCACTTCAAACAAATTTATGTGATTATTTACTCGAATTGAATTGACTACTCGTGCCGAATGCATTCAAATTAAAAGCAATTCTCGATAAAGTTACCTTAAGATATTCATAATTAATAGCTGTATTATGATAATGTGTAATACTTGCTATGTAAATACGAACAGGTGCGATACTTGCGCGGCGAGTAGAAATTTTTATTGCACTTTGCGCCCGGCGTATCTCTTCGCTCCTCAACGTTGCGCGCAACATGTTGTTTCGCCAGCCGCTTGCATGTGTTGAAAGCGCATGCAAACGAAATGCCTGCATGCACTTATCATTGATATATTGGTTTCGGCGCGCAAAATAATGAAATCTTATTCAACGTTGCGTAATTCGCATGCAGGCATTTCTTTGGAATTGCACTCTTATGGTTTATCAAGGAGCGGGCGAAAACACTCTGCCGTATGCAAATGTGCGCAATCATCCTGCGAGCGGAGTCATACGAAATGAATGCCGTTTGAATCAACGGCGTATACGTAATGATATTAATGTATTGCGTTGCTGGTGTGGTGAATTCGCATATGGAAAATTTATTGCACTCTTGATAATAACAACAATATTTTATACAAGATTCCATGCGAAGAGAATCCTTGCGAATTCACTTATTTAATACTACATGCGCCATCTATAAACGAAGGTTCACAATTCCTTATTGGTAATGTAAATTCCTATTTGAGTGTTTCATTTCGATAAAAATTAAGCTCATTAATAACAATTATTATTGCAGCTTAATTACCAGGTACAAATCAATTAATCTAAATAATTGATGGTTAATAATGAGACCGTTAAATTTTTCAATTGTACACCTCTAGATTCCCATTGGATTGTGAACAAACAGCAAGAAATCCATCAAAACAACCACAACAAGTGTGGATTACTCATGTCATGTGATGATAAGCAAAACAATCGTTACATACATGTTGATAGAAACGTAATTATCCGGCGTGTTGAGTGATAGTTGCTAAATATTGCAATGAGTCGTGGTGCGTTTAATTGAAATTGAGCGTGTTTATTCCGGTCGGCGGGGACAAGTGCATCAACCCGTTGGTATTCGCAATTTGGCTATTGTTGTGATTCATGTTCGCATCGGGCTTCGTCATTGGCGGCGATATCTAAAAATACGAAAATTGTGTTCCACATCGGCGCCGCTTCGTGCCATTGTTAGTGCTCCCGATCATGTTTTCTTCTGCATCTCGACGTGATATTGCCGTGATTCGTACGATAAACCGCGGCCTACGCTTATAATGCGAACGAAACGAAAAGCACTGTTAATGCTTGCCTTGATGTTGGTATTTTCTGTGCTTATTGCGAACGTCGCGAATATTCTCAACTATGAGGTGGACTACTATCCGAAGGAGGAATCCTTCAAGACGAAAAGCGTGCAAATTGGACCTGAGGCTGACCACCTCATTTGGTTCCTCCAGGTTCACTTTTGTCTGAAATTTGGTTGATTTATTTAACATTGATGTACTTGTTTTAGATCTCAGACATACACATTAGTATCTTCAGAGACCATTCACGAATCGTGGAATTTAAGGAGTTTTGTCATGAAACAATAGATATTGTGAAGCCTGCAATTGTACTGGCTTCAGGTGACTTGACTGATGCTAAAACCTCAGATAATATTGGCTCGAAGCAGTTTCAAGAAGAATGGGAGTACTATAGTAATATTTTAAAGGAAACAAATGTGATGTCCAAGACTATATGGCTTGATATTAGAGGAAATCATGGTTTGTATGAATTTTGCTTCAATATTTATGTTCAATGTTGTTTGCATTACAGATAATTTTAATGTTGTCAGTCTTAAATCAAAGGAGAATTTCTTTACAAACTACTCAGTACAGGGAAAAAGACATTCCAGATCATATATGAAGCAAATCACCCACAATGGCGATACATATTCGTTTATTGGAATTGATGCTTGCTTGGAACCAGGGCCACGCAGGCCGTTCAATTTCGTTGGCATGATCGATGATCCTGAGATTGCACAATTGCATAGCATTATTCGACGTGTGAAAGACAGTCCAAGTGCATACACGGTATGGTTTGGACACTTTCCCACGTCGTGCATTCTATCAACAGGCAGCGAGAGCGCACGGCAAATAATTCGCCAGCTCGATCAGAGTTTGGTATACGTATGCGGGCATTTGCACACGCTTGGTGGGCTAGTGCCGAAAATGTACACGCTGCAAAAGGACGGCTTCTTGGAATTGGAGCTGGGAGATTGGAAGGATAACCGACGGTTTCGTCTATTGGCAATCGACCATGGAATGCTCTCATTCTCAGACGAACAACACAACGAGTACCCTATTATTCTCGTCACAAATCCTAAACATGCGCTGTTCATGATACCAAATAAGGACAATCCTGATGCGATACGGAATTCTAGTCACATCCGCGTCCTCGCATTTTCAGCGTCACCGATTAACAGCGTCCGGGTCAAACTGGATGCGGAAGAATGGATTGAATGTGAAAATGTTAAAGGTCCTTTGTATGTGGCCGAATGGAAAGCTGCAAAATACGATGTTGGATTGCACCATATAGAAGTTTGTTATATACATTATCTTCTTATCTTCATAAATTTCAATCGATAATTTTAGGTGCAAGTTTCCGATGTTCATGGACGGCAACGAACAATCACGCAACCGTTTTCTCTGGATGGTACGCGATTGTCGTTTAATCTGTTGCCGCGAATAGCACTTATGACCAACGCCAGCATAATTGTAAGTATATGCATAAAATATTGGAAATGAAGATTGGTTTTGGATTACATGATCAGGACTAATGTATATTCATTGTAGTTTAAACTCATGTTTGCTGGCTTACTCTTGAGCACCGTTTTTCCATTAATCTTGTTTAGGTTGTTGCATAAGCTTGTTAAAGGTTTGTATTTCAAAGCAGCATTATCATTTATGCTGGGTTTATACAAATAGAAACTGAAAAATATCATGAAAGCATTAAAAGGGTAAAATACCAAATTATTAATTTGATTTAAAGTGTCAAATACCAAAAGAAAGAATCAAATTATTATGTCACATCTTTATTTTAATTGCTATTCGTAAAATTAATATCCAATAAAAAGAGCAGTCTATTAGATATTCCACTCGCTCTTGAAATTATACTTTGGTTTCTGTTTATAAAGTTACGTCTTCTGTTATGAGAAAATCATAGAAATATTTGCTACTTTGTTTCTAGTTCTGTATAAACTCAGAAGTACATGCAAATTTATAATTTCAAATCTTGTATTATAATACGTCCATTTTTTAGATCAAAAGCTATCAAGACCTGCGTTACGCAGAGGACTTCTCGCACGCACAGTAAAGAAGTTTTGGATTTTATCAACCGTTGATCGGTTATTTTGGCCTCTAATTTTATATCCCATATATTTATGCATTGGACCATGGTCCATTGGACACATTATTGAAGAACACATAGGAGTTATATTCGCGTGGGGAATCTTTATTAATGGCACGTTCCTACCAGGATCGTTCACATACGCTTATGGATTTCTTCAGGTATGTTTAAATTGATTATCGATTTCTAGTGTACGGGCACTTTGAATTTTTAAACTTTACTTGCGTTGATTCTAGTTATAGGGATAATTTTATAAGGGTTTTAATACTGCTTTTTCAAAATTATTTCGTTCTTTTAATGCCAAAATTTTATAGTAAAGCGGTGCGGTTAAAATTTTAATTGTCCCGTGAGTAATAATAATAAAGCCAGTTTGACACTAATCTATAATTATCTTATAGTGGAAAATTTTAATTTTATAATTCAATTATTTTACTCAACAGAAACAAACTTGAGTTCTATCAATGCTATATGATATAATGACCAAATTCTACCGAAAGTAAAATCGAATTTTGACGTTACTGAAATAGGTATTACTATCATCCATTAACTGATACATGTTCGTTTCTTTATTTAGTTACTCACATTTCAAATTCCAATCACCTACATTCTGGCAAACGGCGTCTACTACCGTTTCCAACAACACATCATGAAGCCGGGCAAATCAGGAACGAAGTTGGGCTATGTTTTCCTCCAGTTACCATTCGTCATCTTGCTAACAATTCAGATAATTATGGCGTACTTTTTCTGGCTCGCATATGGTACGCTGGCATTTATCTTAGGCCCCTTGCGAACGTGGTCCGTCATCTTGGCGATGGTCTTGTGGCATCAGGCCTTACATTTACCTGAAAAATGCACCAGGTACATACAATTGCGCAATGAATGAATGCAATCTATTATCTAAATTGTTTGTATTTACAGGGAGGCGGCTGCTGTCTGGTATGTTGTACCAAACCCACCAATAAGTCAGTCTGAAATGAGCATAAATGATGTTCGGAACTAACATTTTTTTGGGCCTTTAAATTCTACACATCTTAATTAAATTTAATAAAAATAACAAACCCATAACCAATACCTAAAATTCACTGTTACTAAACTTTAACAGAACTAATGCAATCTAACCAAGTAGCGCATAACATTGAATGCAAATAACAATTGGGAACCAAGCTATTTTTGGTGCTAATCACGTACATACAAAAGTTGCATCTAAACAAAGACACGTAGTAGAATCCTGGAACGATCACGTTTATTTTGTTATTAAGAGGAAGTAATTTTAACAGGTGAACTTGTTTATTTTTCAGGCAGTACAAGCGTTTCGATAAGTAGGAAATCGCTCATTATTTTAAAAGTTATTTGAAACCGTCAGGAATCTACCTCGCTAGTAAATACCAACAAATGAATTGATCATGTGAAATTATACCAAAAATTGTTTATTCTATTTTTGTTCAATTATGGAACTGTAAACAAAATTTGAATGTCAAATAATATATTTTTCTGTTATTTCTTATAATTGCAATAACCTGACAGATCGTCAACCATAAGTAACTAAAATTGAAATTGAGACGCGGGAAATTCGTTACTTTTTTGGTTCAAATACAAACGGACAAAAATTATACATTTAATCGATGTATGAATAGTCTTAAGTGCGATGTCAGCGAGGTCGTCAAACAAATCAGTAGATCAGACACTCGATAGCTAATTGTAGTCAAAATTTGTCTGTAATAGAAATCAATGCAACTTCAGTGTCTTATTATATAACTATAACTGTATAGCAATGGAACAATGCGTAAATGATGCAATCTAAACTGTCTCCGACTTATGATTAGCGAATCAACGTTAGTAACTGGGCACTAATAAGAATAATTGAAAGTCTCACTAAAACTATGCAAGACTTACGTACGATAGGAGATGTGTAAAATCGCAACAACTGATATTATTGTGATGTTAATTATGTTAGGCAACAAATAATTTAACTATTGACATTATACTGAGATTGGTAATGTAACGAAATAGCGCATAGTTAAATAAAGTCAATGATGTTATTCTGGTCATATACATGTGATTATATTAGATTATTCAACGTTAGATGATAATTGCAGTTTTATTTCGTTAGATGTTATACAAATATGAGGAAATTCTAAGAAGGACGAATAATACCACAATTGAAGGTACTCTCAGAATACTCTTAGTTAACATTAAACATCCATTAAAATCATAAATTTAGCATTCTTATATTCATAATTTAAGGCATATCATATGCCTACTTTATCTTACTATTCAAAATTATGATAAGTTTATATTATAAAAACTATAAAATAGTTACATTCGGTAATTCCTCAGACGAATGCTTATGAATTACTTGTCAGGCTCGCCATAAGCAACTCCATTTTATGCAAGAAATTCCTACCCTCCATTTTCTCAAGCCGAATATCCCTGAATTGCCCACCCAAATGTTCCCATTTTCGTTCAGTAACCAAGCGACTAGGGAAGAAATCGGAACGTGGCGAATGTGCAACTGATACCTGAACCCCAGACAATGGTTCACAACGAACTGCAACCACGCGATCCCCATTTGGCGAGACCAACATACATGAGCTTGCATTACCCAATGGTTCAACGCTACCAATGCCTAAATGCGACGAATTCGACAGAAACTGCCAACCCATTGTTTTCGCCAATGCTTGAACAGCCAATATCTGATGCTGATTGATGTGGCACATTATCAAATCGCGCAATTCCTGTGGCTCGTAGCTCATGTGCATCACCTTACCGCCACGACAAATACATTTGAGGCTCTTTTCGCCGACGCTGATGACCAACGGGGTGCGAAATACAGCATCATAGCCGTGCGTGGAGATATTAATTTTTACGCACGACTGGGTTGGGCTGTTCAGCGTGTTCCAGTGAGAAGTAATCAGCGGATCCTTGACTTCTTTGGCCATGGTGTCCAATACGTATTCAGTGCGTGCACGCATGAAGAAATGCTGCGCCTGTTTGATGATTTGTTCAAGCAATGTTTCGCTTTTTGTCATCTCAAGCAATTCGTATCGATCAGCAGCCATTGGTCCTATACAAAATTTGTCAGTTATAAAGTTTGCTCATTGAAATGTCCATGATTACGTACCAGCCAAACAGCGCTTCTTCGATGGTCCTAACGGTCCCGTTGCTGGATGAGGCAGGGGATGATGAGTATTTTTATGATGCACTTCACGTAAAAGTTGATGCAGCGAGTGCTCCAGAACATGGTCATGTTCATTCTTAGCTGGTGGCGGATTTTGGGATTTCTTATCGCCGCTTGTCGAGTGGCACAGCCCAATGATGAGTTGAATACCCGGTAAAACAGTCGCCATTATCTGATTGCCAACGACCATATGAGGAATCGGTGCTTGTAGCTGCACAGCTTCTTTTGCAAGCTGGTTGAAAAGCTCCTTACAAAATAAGACATTTTGCGCAGCTTCGAGTTTCTGTTGCCAATGTTGTTCGGAGTTAGTCGTAGCTGGCGATGAGTTTAGTAAATTTATGTTGGCGCTAACTAAATCTTCTTGGTCTATAAGAATAAACATGTAATTAACATAACTTTTAAATAGGGGATAAGAAAGTTACCTTTTTGACATAATACTTCAATATATGCAACGCCTTGCAGCTCAGAAGGGACGGTAACTCTCAAAGCTGACGAATTCTTCGCAGCATTAGTTCCAGGAGTTGAACTTCCAGGACTGCTGGGTGAATCCTCCTCTTCTTCAGCCTTGGTTACTTCAAAAACTCCAGACTGGCCAAATTTACTTCCAGCAGTCTTATAGCTGAGATCACCAATAATTGAGTTGGCAGCCTTCTTCAATCGCCAATTCTGACGCATTCGCAATAATTCAAAGTGAAAATCTGACTTGTTTCTTGCTGTTTCATTTTGAGAAGTCTTGAGACGTTCAGCAGCAGTTATAAGTACACTAGCAGCTCCAGCCAATGCTTTTTTTCTTGCATAAATTTGGACCATTGGTTTAGTTTCTTGTGGCTCCTGTGGCACAGGATCTAATACCATGTAACGTTTCTCCTTTGCAACTGCAAGCACATCAGCCAAGACACAGATTTCTTGTAATGCACTTCTTAACTTGTTTCGTACTGTGTCCCATGGCCATAAACTAGACTGAATTGAATCTTTACTATCTGAATCTGGACTTTCATCAGCTATATCTTCCTTCTTTGGATCAACTAATTCAGATGTTTTACTAAAGTCAATCTTTTGGGCAAATTTTGAAAGACTTTCAGATAATGTAAGTGGTCTGAAAATAAGATATGTTTAGAATAGTTGCAACAATTCCATACTAGCAAACTGTTCAGCTTTTTACTTACGTTTGATATATTTCTTGGCCATCATAGGTGATTTCTTGAATCTGGTTCTCAATTGGTGCTTCAACACTTATATTCACTGAGTAACTCATTTTGAATTTAGACTTTCACGAATTAGATTAAAACTAATAAATCATGTTATTACTGGATCAAGCAACCGGCAAAACACCATCAAAATGATTTTCGCATTCTGTTTTGTGAATGTTGGTATCGTGGAGGGAGTAATATGAGTTCACATGACCTTCAAAAACTGGCGAGGTCACATTGTTTTGAGTATTCTTTAATTTTTGTTACTTAAAAAATAGATTTAAATATTAGTTCTGGAAATTAACAAAAGATTCTTCTGTTTTTCAAACTAAAATATGCAGCATGCTTTTTAAAAAGTCACTTTTAATAAGTATGCACGCCACTGAATTCGCTGAATTTTGCAACTGCGCATGCACATGTTCAAGAAAATTGTTGTAAAATATTTTTAGTTAGGCATTTTTTTCAAATTTTCTGGCAATAATCAATTTGCTACTGTTAAATTTGGTTAAATAATCCATAAAACCATAAATTAAAATGTTCAAGTGCACTCTAAGGAAAAATGGAACAAGATTATACTGGGGAATAAAACCTTACTCCCTTGAAACATACAGTGCATACGTAAAGAAATTGACCTATCTGAAAATCCTAAATCAAACTTCACAATAAAGTTTGAGATGTTGTTGTAATATTGATGTTGCATTTGAGTTTGTAAATTTACGCGATTTAATTCAATTTATTAATTTAAAATTGAAATCAGCATTTCCATAGCGCCCCCATTAGGACATTTTAAAACAATTTTGACATTCTGTGGTACAAACAGACAAAACGTACAAACATCATTGACATTACTCAAAAAATATTTACGTTTTCTAAATGCGAAACAGTAATTTATACGTTTGGTAAAATAATTGCATGTTTTGATAGGACTGAATTGATAAATTGCCAGCTACTCTCTAAATTAGGTGATAGATCCAAACTTTAAAATTAGGCTTGCTAACTAACCTCAAAAGTCATGGATACAATGGAGCAGTTACTGTGCCCCCAAGTTTCAATGGATGTTGAGGAGCGCCAACTAGAAATTGGTATGACAATTGAAGCTACAACTGGAGTAATGAAACATAATTGTAATTTAAAATTTCGTTTCATAGATAATTCCACTGCTGAGCCAGATATTCCTCCAGAAGCAGACCCAGAGACATTGCCAGAGGAACTTCGTTTAAGAAGTAAGTACTGTTCATAAGCAACTACAGTTTGCAAAATAATGATTGCCATTAATTTCAGTGATTTTGGATAATGGATTTGATTTTTCCTTGGAGCAGATACCACATGATTTGACAAAAATGGAGGAGGGCATGCTTGAGAAAGTGTGCAAATCTGATCCAAATTTTATAAAGTATATTGAAACATGCAGGCTGCATTGTACAGTATGTAATAAGCATATGGGAAGTGCCTGTGTTAATCAGTATGATAGGTATATTCATCCTGAGTTGAATGTACTCATGTGCCATGCATGTTATAAGTTTTATGGGACTGGTGCTTTTGAAAAGGATGTTGATGGCAGTGAACTATATTGCAAGTGGTGTGGTCAAGGAGGCACTGTCATGTGTTGTTCAGCTTGCCCTTTTGTTTTCTGCTCTGTAAGTTTCAATTATCTTAGTGAAGACAAATTAATTGTTTCAATTGTTTCAGTTATGCGTCCGACGAAATTTAGGTACACCTATGGTGAATAAGATTAAGTCTTCAGACACCTGGAAGTGTTTTGTATGTGAACCTCATCAATTGAGTTATCTACATTTGGCTGTTCACATATTGCATGAATTTTCAAAGGAACAAATTAAGTAGGTGGCTTAAAGTTTTATTGATTGAAACGTATTTTCGTTTTTTTTTATTAGGTTTAATTCATTTGAGACATTCTTTGAATTTCCTTAAGTTTGGTTTCTCACAGAAAATGTAAAACAAATGAACTAAATTTTCCAAATCATGGCTTCCTATAAGATTAATTTATTATTAATTCTGTTGCAGAAGAGGAATCGTTCTTCGAGACATGAATCTACTTGCTATGGATCAATCAAGATGTTGTATAAAAACGAAGCGAAAACGGAGGGTTGACGACGATGAATATGATGAATATGTGCCATTGAAGCAAAAACCAAGAACAGTGAAAAAAACGAGTATCCTCAAGAAACCAGCCACAACCTTGATTAACAAAGCTGTGAAAAGCATTCATCAGCAGCAACAGCTACGGAAAATCGCGCCCGCTACTGAAAAAAATCAAGGAACGACTAGCAATCAGTCATTACTACTCCGCGTTGGGCCGAATATTGACGCACCAACGTTGGCTCACATCCTGCCAAACTTGTTCGCAAAAAATCAATCATCAGTAAGCGGCCGCCTCCATCCGACCGCTCCAATTGTCATCACCAGGACGTCAAATAATGCAGATCGTGGCGTTCAATCAGTAAGTCAATCGATTGCACCGCAACGCCGGAAGCAAAACGTGGCGCCGCTACCTATTTCACTACTGAAGAAGTCAAATCCTTCAAATGGTGCCGTCCCACCCTTGACACCTGTGCACGGCAAGGCCGCAAGGGCTCTTAGAACCGCATGGCTCAACAACGCCCTGCAATCAACCTACGCAGCGTGCAATGCGTTGATGAGACAAACGCGCGAAATTGAGGGTTCGATTCAGGATTTGCGCAACTATTCCCAGCTGGCAGTGAAGCATAATAATATGCAGAACGCCATCGCTCAATGCACGAAATCTCTAACCGACACGCGAAAGCGTATGCATTCGGATTTCTTGAAGTATTTGAGCAAGATGAACGTGCAGCACACGTCGCGACAACGAGCCACCGGTTTCGCGGGTGAGAACAACGCTGCATCGACCACTTCTAAATTATCAGCTTCCTCCAGTTTAACGAATGCTATCCCCACGGAAGCAATCGATTTATGCGATGACGACGATGACGACGTTGAAGGGCAGCGCGAAGAGAAGGATCCTTTAGCCATTGATGATGTCGACCTTGAAGGATACGAATCACTAGAAGAAAATTCTTTTGGTATGTTGGCCCAAAGTTTACTGGATCATACCGCACAAAATCAGACGAAAGAAGCGACGAAAAATGTTGTCGTCCATAACGAGGCGAGCATGGAGAGCTGCATATCGATATTATCAAATTCAATCGACGGAGATGATGGTGATGACGTCATAGAAATAAACGATTCCGTGCCGGAAACGGAAACGGATAAGTCGAAAGGATCAGGTAAATCTGAAGCGCGTTCTTTGCGCTTGCGTTCTGCAAATGTGTACAAAGAATGCATCATCGCCAATTCCAAAATCCCTTTCAATACCGAAGAGCTCTCCCTCGACGAATTTATGCGTGCCATCAGAGTGCGCACCATCATTGACACTGTAAACACTTCCATCGATAATTCGGCTCATCATCAATCAGCATGTAGTTATAATTCAGACATCATTTCAGCAGCAAAGCAGCAATCGATTGATGCGAAGCTGGACGTGAACGCAACAGATTCGTCACATGGCTGTGAAGAAGAGAAGCACTTAAACGTCCACGTTGAGAATGCAGTAGAAGAGCTAAGCAGTACGATTGATACCGCTCATAGTCCTGCCGAAAATGCGACACCCTCTGCCACCGAGGGAAGTACAAACGTCCTGGAAACGTTGGAAACAGTACAAGAATCTCACGACGAAACTGCGCCAAGGGTTGAGAAATCAACCAGCCAGTCAGTCATTACCAGTGGATTGCAAGACGTCGATAGTAACGATAATCTAAAGACTGTCGATTCGGCGGCGGATTTGCCAGCTATCAATACGCCAAGTACACCTGCACAGATGTGTTTGGACGATATGATTCAAATATATGAGACTGACCAATCGATGATTACCAGCAATATGAAGCCGGCTGACAAATAGTCTTCATTGATTGACAAAAATTTATCGCGCCTCTTTAATGTTCATTTGTTAGTGCAGCACTGCAACTGCAAGTATAGTTTAAAAAATTGTACAAAAATTCCAGGCACAAATTATTGTTTTTGTGTACCAGGACTACAGTTACTGAAGTATTATTTATTATAAATTTGAAGTGTTGGTAAATGTCAAGGCAACGACTAAAACGACTTAAATAAATATAGTTTCTCGTTTTTTGAAATATTTCTGTATAGCTAGCCAATTGGCAAGTTACAATTTAAGACATTTGTTAGATGATAAGAGGTTCAAAAGGTTTATATTTGAAATTTGAATGTATAGGTACATAGAATAGAAATGTACATATGCCGGATACTCCTAAATTAATTATAGCATATTTATGCAGCCATGATTGGACTATCAAATAAATTTTTGCTTTTGTTTGTCAATTATTAACTACAATTATCATGCATTGATCTGATTACTTGTAGTTTGATATTGCACTGAGTTTTGTATAAAAGCATCTAAAGAATCATTCCAAGGGATCATATTTTGAATATAAATTCAACAAAATTATCAAATGTTTTTTTTTCTGAAGCAAAAGATATTTCTCCTTCAATGACCTTCATGTGATTTCTGAAATGTCAGCTGTTCAAAAAACCAAATTTTTTCACTGGTTTCATTTTCACGAAGTTGCAATGTAGAATTTTAACTTTTCTGAGGTAATACATGAAATAAGTATAATTTTAGTAGTTTCAGTGGTGTGTAAATATATCCATTTGACAATTTGTGAATGCTGTGAGTGATTTATAAAAAAGAATCGAGTCCATAATCACAAATTCAATTGGATTATCAAAATATTATGAATGTATGCATATTAATCCTTCAGTTAATTCATCAACAATCAAACATGTGGAAATTATATTCACATAAAATTGTAGCATCTAGCTAATAGGTAAATACATTAGTATAGTGAAAGGGTTCTCATGTGTTTATACTGTCATTAATATTTTGTAAGTGCAAATAAAAGCATATCAATTCTTATCTAAGTCATTGTTTTAGTGATAATAGTGAGATGAGTATGTGAGTTCCCATTTGGCTCTGAAATGGAATGGAATCAGGAGGGTTTTACTCCACCCGATGGTGGATATGGGTGGATTATTGTTGTGGCATTTGTATTCATTAATGTAAGTTTATTTTTAATATGTGAAAGAATTAATCACTTAAAATTGGTACTTTTTTCTAGTCATGTCTACTGCCATTAACACAGTGTTTTGGCATCATATACAATGAAAAATATTACTATTTACTTGGTTTGACATCAGCAAAAGTTTCATTTCTTTTGCACTTGAACAACTTCACCATGTGTGCCTTAGGTATGTACTTTATTAGTAACTAGATTACAATTACAAATCAAAATATAAATGGTTATTTTGTATCTTGACAAATTGCCCACATCATATCATTTTGTTGATAACTATTTTATTTTTTAGGAATCCTAAGTGGTCCTCTACTGAAGAAATTTGACTACAGACAAGTGTCATTTTGTGGGACTTTGATAATGTGCCTTGGCATATTCCTCACCTCATTTGTGAGGAGTTATGAGGCACTTATTTTTACTATTGGTATACTAATAGGTACGTAATGAAGGTAGGTAGCATAAGAGTAGGTAAAATATCTATAATGCATATCTTGAACATTGTATGATATAGTTAACTTAAGCTAGGTTTCAATTTGCAGGATGTGGCCAGGGCATTTTGATGCCGGGAATGTACATCGCGGTGAATTCGTATTTTAAAAAGCGTCTTACACTAGCAATAAGCATACAAGTAACAGGTGCTAGTTTATCACAGATATTCATGCCACAAGTGTGCAATTTTCTGCAGAAAACCTATGGAATGCAAGGTTCTGTGCTTATTTTGTCAGGAATTGCATTCAATGCCCTTCCGCTCACCATTCTCTTAAGACCAGTTGGGAAGAAACGTGACGAAAAACAATTCGGAGATGGGCAAACCGAAGATGCGGTTAGTATACATTATTATAGAATGGAATGAACCCTTTCGTTGATCCAGTTGGATAATTATTGACCGTATATTTTTCCGAATTATTTGTTTTTCATTTTATCTAAATATTATTTCATGGAATTCGATGTGGAAATGATACGTTTGTGTTGCAGCAGCACGTGTCCGAAAGGCTATTGTCGCCGGTTTATCGGGAGACAACGTACCGTGTGACGAAGAGCAAACAGAGTCGCATGAACGAGTTGATCAAAATGCTGGATTTAGGTTTGTTTGGCGATCGTGTATTCGTGATAATTATCATCGGCATGGGAATTTCATTCGCATCCGAACTGAATGTGATCCTACTGATGCCATACATATTATCGACGCTCTCCGGCTTCGACGTGCAGAACGTTGCGACTGCGATGTCCGTGCAGGCATTCGCGGACATCGTTGGCCGCCTGCTAATTCCCTTCTTTGCATACAAGTGGAATGCGCCGCCGAAAATAATGTATCTCCTCTCATTGTTTGGCTCGTGCATTGGACGCACATGTGAGTTATCCAAGAATATCATCACGAATGATTGATTAATCCCATGTTATGATTGCAGTATTGAGCGCATGCTACAAGGATATTGGCATCGTCTTTCTGGTTGTTGTAATCTTGGGATTGTCGAAAGGCGTGAAGGCTGTCTTCCAATCTGTTATCATACCAAAGTTCGTCAGTCGTGAAAAACTGCCCGCTGCAACGGGTCTTTCAATGCTTTGCAATGGCATTTTATCCTTAATAATAGGACCTTTGATAGGTATACCATTCAAACTGATTTATAAAGTTTATATAAATTTATTTGCTTTGCGTTTCTGTAGGATGGACTCAGGATGTAAGCGGTTCGTACATCTACACTCTACATACAGCTTCTATACTTTCTTTATTCTGCATTTTCCTTTGGACTGGAGAGTTTCTAATCACAACGAAGTGCAGCGTTAAATCGCCGAATAATAGCAATATCAATGATGTAAATACTCAGTAATATTGCTTATTTATATGTTTGTAAAGTTGTACAATGCTAATCTAAGGAGGGACGTGACAATTGAGGACTTTCAGCGTGTCTGATTAATCGATAGTCACGCATTTGTTATATTTGTACTTTATTAATGAAACATTTAGGAATAACCGAACGTAATGAATGCTCAAATTCAATATTTGTGGTTTTGGAAATTAATCCATTTCATTAGAAAGCATTTTCTTACATATTTTTGACAATGGTTAAACATATTATACGTTGACGTTGAATTTTGAAATTATTGTTTATTTTTAATCATAACTAGTTTTTTATATTCATTTCTGCAAATTTTCTGTACAACTTTTCAAAATGTACCTGATATTTTTATTAACATTTTTATGTAAGTAATATTTTGCATATCAAGATAATTTATAAAAGTTTAAAAGAGGAAAGCACTAGATTTTCTTGGGTAAGTGTTTTTCCTTTATTATTTTAATGTTTTAAAGTTGAGAAAGCCAATTTTCAGTTCATTTTCAGGACTTTATTTAATGAGAATGATCCATGGAGTTAGGAGGTGATATTTGCATTGAAATGACACTAATATCTATGGATAAATAGCTATTTTATTAAACTACCATCAAAGAAATAGAACCATCAAGAAATGAAGCACCGATAGATTAAATATTGAGTAAAGATTGAACACTTCGAAAAGGATAATGTAAATGTTTAAGTTGTAGCCGCATTATCAGCAATTTTAATGAAATTTGCTCCCATTTCAGCAATCATTATTGTTGGCGCATTAGTATTACCTCTTGGAACTTCCGGCATAATACTAGCATCAATAACTCGCAAACGTTGAACGCCATGAACCTTTAAATTACTATCAACGACGCCCTCATCTTCTCTTGGAGCCATTCTGCATGTGCCTACTGGATGATATATGGTGGTTCCCGTATTTCTAAAGATACACTCCCAATATTCATCAGTATCATAGGTAATATTGACACAATTTTTCACTTCATAGCGAAAAAATTTCGCATTTACTTGACGCATTGCTTGGGTATTTAGCAAGGATCGTACAAACTGAACACCGGCCAATAAGATATCAACGTCTCGACGATTCGTTAGATAATTTGGATAAATTAACGGTTTGTCCTGAGGATTTGTTGACGCCAGTTTGATTATACCCTTACTTTTAGGCGTCAGAAGCGCGGGAGTCAAGCTAAAGAATGATTGATTTGCGTTCTGATCAATAATATCTGATAATTGAGTTAAATCGAAGTTTGTTTTTTCTAGGGAAATTGGCAACGTGCTATCGTTCGCTGTGAATGGTTGTATTCCCCATTGAAGAGTGGCTTGGCTTGAGCTGTTCGTATAGGGATCATTGAAGAGAAAGATGTTGCTTGAGGGCGACCTTGCAAGACTTCCACTTCCGGAATTGAAATATTCAAAAATATTCAACATGGCGTCCTCCAACGATTCCTTCGGGATAATGTTATTGTCAACTTGAATTGCTAATCCCCATACTGCAAAATGATCCTGCATGCGTTGACCAACAGGAAGGTCAACTACTTGGGGAATATTAAAGTTGTTCAGTACCTCTTTGGGTCCAACTCCAGAAAGCATCAACACTTGCGGTGATTGCACCGTACCACATGACTAGGGTGACCAACCGTCCCTGATTTTGCGGGACAGTCCCGGATTTTAGATCTACGTCCCGCATGTAATTGTGTCCCGCGAATGTCCCGGATTTTATTATTTATTCAAATACTATNAATATAATGATGGCCAATGGATTTGCCTACTTACAAGGGACTATCTCCAACACGTTAATTCAAATTGCAAAACTACTCAGCACATTGAAATAATGAGAATTTTCGGCTGTGATTCTGAACTACTACCTGACAAATGTCCCGGATTTGCTGCTAGGAAAAATGGTCACCCTACACATGACAAAATGACTTCTTTTCTTGCATGAACATGAATTATTTTTCCATTTACAAGTACCTCTACCCCATTTGCAATACTATTTTCAATAAGCACCTTTGATACCAATGAATTAAGCAGCAAATATAAATTTGTCCTTGTATTCGGATAATTTCCATCTGCATACTCTTCGTCGTCACTCAAGAACGATTTTGCCGTACTTTCTCTTCGTCCATTCCTATCGATCGTCATCAAGCTTTCGAAATATCCAATTGGCAATTCATCAGATCCGAATGTATATCCCATTTCATCAAAGGTATCTTTTAAGAGCTGGGTGAGTGGTGTCCCCAAGGAATAATGGGAAGTCTGCAGAAGACCTTCAGTTCCATGCAATAGCGAGGTTTGTAAAGGTGGCCATTGGATGTTCTCGGATTTCTTAAAATATTTGAGTACATTCTCCCAATTCCAGTTAGAATCGTTGTTAATTTTCGCCCATCCATTATAATCTTCTGGATTACCTCGCACGTAAAACATCCCGTTTAGAGAACTCGAACCACCGAGCATTTTCCCGCGATTCCATATGCAAGAACCATTCTTGAAAGACAAGCAACTAGTGTTTGATTTCTGCGTGTAGAACATCCAATCAATGATTGGATTGGCCAAATTCAATCCTACAAAGGCAGGTATCTAAAAATATTTAATTATATTAGAATTAGCATTAATTTCATTAATTTCTGTAAATTGATATCAATTACTTGCGTGTCCACTGGTGGATAACTTCCAGCTTCTATCAAGAGAACAGTGCGATTTTCATTTTCACTCAGACGGTTTGCAACAACACTTCCGGCTGATCCTGCTCCAACGACAATGTAGTCTACAACCGTGCCATTTTCCAACTCGCCGGAAAAGTCTTGAGGAAAGTTGGGTGGATACAAAAAATTACATTTCTTAACGAACAGGTAGTTAATCAGTGACATAAACAGCATCAAACTATTATTTGATAGTGCATTTGGGCAACTATCCATTATCCCATTGGCACATTGCGTACTGAAATCAATGAATTCTATTGCAAAATTTTTGAAATTATATTTGCTTCTTACTTGGAATCCATCTTGAGAAATTTTTTTTTCTTTAAAGGAGTTCGTGTTAATGTTCAACAAGGATTGGTTGGTTTATATATCTGCAATAACTGGATTAAAGTAAAACAATGTTTACTCCTGGTATTGCAAATATGACTGAGACGTATTTTCGCAATACGATTTTAATTATATGTACAGGGTGGTCTAATTATTTGAGACTAATTCAATCTCATTTTTAAAATTATCTATCGTTTTCTCTTAATGCGATAAAAACTAGTTACTAGTTATAAGTTAGTTACGTAAAAATAAGTTTTTCATTATTAGGGCACTATTTGAATAGATTATGATGGCAAAGTTTAAAAAAATTATAATCGCTGATTTTTGTGTTATGAAATAAAGTTGGATTCTTTAAATTATAAATCATATCTGATTTGTACATCATTAAAAGCATTAATTTCTTTCACTTTAAAATGGGCTTTGCATAAATTTTACCTACTTATTTCACTACATATATTTCACTTAATAATAGACTGTTATTGAAATATCTAATAGTTACTCAAGTTACTCAAAAAGTGCGCTAGTAATTATAAAAAATATAAAAACATTATATATAGTTTCGTAACTAGCGAAATAAATCAAATTATGATGATTATCCAATATGTTAAAAATCGAAATTTTGTTTATAGCTAGATAAATGGTCCGCGTTTTTGAAAACGTCATTGAATTTGTATGGAAATTTTGTAGTTTTTTCATTGTTTTCTGCCGTTCTGCAGATTCCCTATTAAAATGAAAATCGAAATTTAGTTCATCCTGTACATTGGATGGAAATTTGTTGCTTCCATGATAAACATCATAATTAGGCTGTTGTTAAAGTATTTGGCGAAATCGGAAATAGGATATATCTCTTGGCAATATTAACAATTTATAATCCATACTATTTCATAGTAAACATTGTTGCAGTCATAACAAAACATAATTATGACTGCAATTAATTAATAAATTTAATATTTCTTATCATCTCTTGAGAGAATACTTTTTACTTGCAATTAGTAAATTACTTATTATTGTTTATCTTTGATGATAATGACCAATAAATAATATGAAATTTAAAAAAAATTCAGACTATTTGTGTGTGTGAATAACAGAAAGAAATATTTATGAACGTTTTATTACATTAATATAGAATGCCACTAATGAATAAGCAAGTTTAAAAACCTTAATTAGTAATTGATTGCTAAGTACGTCAATACTGCCAATTGGTACGACAAGATGATTACGCGTACGCAAATTGATAAACGTTAATGTCTTCGCCAGAAATACATCACCATCCCACGGGATTGCATAGAAACTCGCATTATTCAAATTTTCACACTACGAAATCAAAAATACAAATTCGACCTTCAACCTTCAACCAAAGCTTCTACTTACACTCAAGGATAATTTTGAAGCGTAATATTCTGCTTCGCCGCATGCCCAAACAATACCAAGGAATATGGCGGAAACAAGCAAATTCACTTCCTGTAAATCATTTAACAAGAAATCTATACACAAAAATCTATGGTAAAACTTACAACCATTTGAGTGACTATCATTAATCCAATTATTATTCCGGAGGTAAAATAAACGATTAACGTTGAACGTTTGAACAAGACAATGACCGTTGACCATAAACTAAATCACAAAATCGAACAACATATGAATGATCTCAAATAAAATTAATTAATACCTGATGACGAACTGATGTTCTTCAATAATATTGTGCAACAGTTTCAGTCTCAGGATGTGATTGGTTTCATTTTGAATTTGTTCCAAATTTCCAATGATCTCTTCGTGCATCACTGTTACTAGACATATCAAAAATTCCAATCCCAGCCCAACAATAATAAAACTGTTGAGAAAATATATAAAATCTACGGCGTAGATTATATTGACAAAATCCCTGTAAGGTCGTTGGGATAAATTTATAACTGAAAAATACTACAAGCATAATTATTGAAAATTTGTGCATTTTGTAATTATTTAAAAAATTAAGAACTTACACTTGGAAAGAAAAAGCCACACGTGTTTATTGCAGTCTGATCCTCTTCATTGCAAATAATTGTAAAAATATACACTAATGTAATAATTATACCAAGGTTACATATTGCCAGAAAACTTTTTAGTTTCACATTGTGGAATGAAATCATTTTTCGAATGTTTGAATTATTGAATGTACAATATTTAGATGCATTTAACACCTTCATTATTTGGAATCCTTCAATCCTACAGGACCTTGCATAAAATGCTATGTAAATTAGAAGTCCATTTACAGTAAAAAGTGGGAGCTTACTCATTATAAGAATTAATTGGGTACCATTATCTAAAAACAAGACAAATTTAAAGTGCACTTTTGGTAAATTTAAATTGAACGTACAAAGTGATTTGTATAGAAAATTTAATTGTCCAAATAGAAACGACAAAGTGGCAAAATAGTGCAGATTTGTTTTAAATTGATTCGTATACCAATAGCAATATTGTAGCAATTGTAAAAAAACGATAGAATCTGTAAATGCCATGACTCGATTACAGATTCAGGGAAACTAAGGAAACTACAAAGGCATTTTGTTTGATTGTCAGAAAGATATTAATTCTCGATTATTCTCAAGAATTAATAATAGATTCTCCATATGAATGTTTGATGTATATTGCATGAACGATAATTATTACTAGTAATAATAATCATGATCAATGGATTATTAATTTTGTAAGTTTATACGATAAACTTCTACTATTCCTATTTACATTTCTTGTAATTCAGTTTTAATATCATAAAACCAACCATGATGGGATTTTTTATATTGATAATGATGATGATGATGATGTGAGAAAAATAGTAATTGAAGTTAATTTTGGATACAACAGTTTTAATTTTATATAATTAAAGTTATTCATTATAAGATAAAAGTATATGCTATTTCTTTTTTAAAATTCACAGTTTTAATTTGGTTTTGGGTTTATATGTATAAGCACCAATTATCATTGAAATTGAACAATTTCCAAGAAAGTAGACCGTATTCTTAAAATATTGAATCTGAATCAAGGATTGTTGAAAACTTACAATTAGTTACTTCAACATTGATTTCATTCAATGTGTAAATTGAAAAACAATTAGATTATGAATAAATATTATATTTTATTGTTATCTCTTAGCCTTGATTTAGGGAATAATTGTTTTCTTAATAAAAAGGATTAAAATTGTAAAATCAAGAAGTGAAACTATGATAGATTAAATAATGATTGACATATTAAAGATATCAGATATGGAGAAATATTATTAAAAATGCATCTAGTTCATCAATCTGTTATTTATAGTTCAGTAATTGTAGTATTTCAGAATATACAATTCAAATTTCAGATTATTCATAAGTATATCAGAACACGCAATATGTAAATAAGAAAACATCATTTCGAAATCAGAATGAATCTTGACAATGTTTAAATAAACAAGATACACAAAAATTGTTTATCCCAAACTTTGTCAAAGATTTCATATCAAAAATAAATTAGTTGTTATTGTAATCTGACTTATGTTTACTGGATGAATATAATAAAAGCTTATTATTTTAATTTCTGAACTATAAATCATAAAATCTGAAATGCACATGTAATTATAATTTGAAAATTAAATTTTTAATCATAAATATAATTGATGCCTTCTGAAATATAAGTTGTGATTCTGCAATACATTTTGAATATTCTGAAATTTATTTTCCACATCTGAAATACAATTGGCATATTCTGAAATTTATGTGTTAATTTCTAAAGTACACATGAAAAATGCGTAATTCTGATTGGTTTTTCCTTTTTCTATGTATCGATATTCCTAGATATTTGTAATTTTCAGTTGTTTCATAATTAAATTGTTTTCTCTTCTGATTTTTCTGTCATTATTTTCTGCAGTCATTATTCTAAAGTCAAAAGTAATATCTAAAGTCTCTCTTTTTTACTTTCTTCTATTACAATTGTGATTACTCTTGCTTGTTCAGTATTACTTACGGTTATTGTTATATAGTTTGAATATGCCCCTATTTGTAATTGATGCTTTTGTCTAGACATTTTTTTGGTGTTAATCCTTCTCAGTATGTGGTCAATTGTTATGTTGAAAATATTATTGCTGATAAGATGTCTTTCTGTCTTTGTTGGTTCTGAAATTTTCTGTTTCTTTTTTAATAATGGTTGTTTTTGTTTCACTTAAGATAATCAATTTTGGAAAGTTTTAATTTTGTCAATTATAAGACCTGATTACAAAAAAAGAAACAATGGTTTGGATTTATAAGTGCTCAAATCATCATAGAAATAGAACAATATTCTAAGAAAATATAGACTTTTATATTCTTAAAATTCTGAATCTGAACCAGGGAGTATTTTTGATTATATTAAAGGTGAAAATTGATAAAGAATTAGATAGTGAATAAATATATTTTATTTTTGCATGACCAATAAATACATTAACTAGATTTTGCAAATAGCATTATTTTCATCATAAATAAGATCAAAAAGTCAATAAAATCGAGAATATTAAACACCAACATTTGATCACATTCTCATTCCAATCAATTGACATCCGATATGAAGAATGGAGAAATATGCTTGTTTAACTTCAATTGCTATCAGAACTTTGAATGAAAAATGCGCCCAGCTCACCAATCATTATTGTTGGCGCATTTGTGTTTGAACCTCTTGGAATTGTAGGCATAATACTACCATCAACAACTCGCAAATTTTTAACTCCGTGGACTCTTAAGCTACCATCAACGACACCTCGTTTCCGACGTGGAGCCATTTTGCACGTGCCTACAGGATCATGCATGCTCGTTCCTGTATTCCTGATAATACACTCCCAATGCTCATCACTATCGACCTCGAGATGGTCGCAATTTTTCAGCCCATATCGCAGAAACCTTGCAGATGCTTTACGCATTGCTTGGGTATCTAGCATGGATCGCACGAATCTGATACCAGCCAATAAGGCATCGACGTCTCGACGATCACTGAGATAATTTGGATAAATTAACGGATTGTCCAGAGGATTGGTTGAGGCCAGTTTGATTACACCTCTACTTTTCGGCGACAGAAGCGTGGGAATCAAGCAGAAAAACGATTGATTTACGTTCTGCTCCAGGACGCCTGAGAATTGTGTTGGATCCATGTTGGCTTTTCCCATGGAAATTGGTAACATGCTATCGTTGGCTGTGAATGGTTGCACTATCCATTGAATGGTTGCATTCTTTGTGGAGTTCTTATAAGGATCGTTAAACAATAAGATGTTATTTGTAGGCGGCACTGCGAGTTTTCCGGTTCCATTATTGAAATATTCAAAAATATCCGCCAAATTCTCCTGTTTCGATTTCTGCGGGATGATGCTGTTGTTGACTTGAACTCCAATCCCCCATACGCAATAATGATCCTTCAAACCTCTCCCTACATGAAGATTGACCACTTGGGGAATGTTAAACTTTTGCAGTTCCTCTTTGGGTCCAATACCAGAAAGCATCAACAACTGCGGCGTTTTTATGGCACCACATGACAAAATGACCTTCTTCTTGGCAAAAACATGAATCTCCTTTCCATTTACCAGTACCTTCACGCCTTTGGTGACTCTATTTTCAATAATCACCTTTGTCGCCAACGATTTAAGGGACAAAAATAAATTGGTCCTCTTATTCGGATAACGTCCATCTTTATACTCTTCGGCGTCACTCAGGAAAGCTTTTGCCGTGCTTTCCCTTCGTCCGTCCCTATCGACTGTCAGCAGGGTTTTGAAATATCCAATCTGCCTTTCATCAATTCCTTCCTTGTATCCCAACTCCTTGTATGTGTTCTTTAAGAGCGAGGTGAGTGGTGACTTCATGGAGTAACGAGTGGTTTGCATCAGACCTTCAGTGCCATGTAAATCGGACGATTGCAGTGGTGGATATTGGATATTCTCGGATTTTCTGAAAAAATTGCGCACGCGTGACCATCTCCAACTGGATTTGTTGGCAATTGCTGCCCATTCGTTGTAGTCTCTTGGATTGCCTCGTATGTAAAACATCCCGTTTAGCGAACTCGTTCCACCCAGCATTTTTCCACGATGCAATAAACACGAGCCGTTTTTGAACGACAAACAGCTATTATTTGATTTCTCCATGTAATATGTCCAATCAATTTCGGGATTGCCGAGATTCAGTGTCGCGAAACCAGGAATCTAAAAAATACCAAAATTTGTAATTTGAAGATCTTGGTTGTTCAGAAAGTCATTTCGTTTTTTCGCGACAGAGGATTTAATTGTATTTTTTGCACCCTATTTCACCCTTGATTTTATAATTTTTATGGCTTTTGTGTGTGTGTGAAAATTTCAATATGAAGAACGATAATCAACATTTTCGACATATCTTACTTTTTTACTACAAAAAGGGTAAAAATGCTGTTCAAGCCAGAAAGAAATTGAAGAAGTTGTGTTCATTGATTCGCAAAATTTAGTTTCAGCAATTTTGATGTCTAAGATGCACCACGTTCTGGAAAATCGGTTGAAGTTGATAAAGACGCGATAGTAGCAATTTTTTAAACGTGGAATTATGCTTTTACCAGAAAAATGGCAAATGGTGTTGAATAATTTTATAAAATTTTCGTTTATCAAGCAAAAAAAAAACGAAATTACTTTCCAAAGAACCCATTAATTTTCGTTGATTACTTGAGTGTCGACTGGTGGATAACTTCCGGCTTCCAACAGAAGAACAGTATGAGTTTGATTCTCACTTAGACGATTTGCAACAACACTTCCGGCTGCTCCTGCTCCAACGACAATGTAATCAAAATCCATCCCGTCTTTCAAATCACCGGAACGGTCTTTAGGAAAATTCGGTGGATACAAAAAGTTGCATTTATCAGCGTAGAGGGAATTGATCAACGCCATAAACACCATCAAACTATTATTGGCGAGTGCATTTGGACAAGTGTCAGTTATGCCATTATTAGTACTAGTACCAATATTAATATTAGTACCAATATCAATACCCAAACTGAAATTAATGAATGAATAATACAAAACGTTTAGAATTATTTAAAATTTCTTACCCAAGTCCCAGATTGACTTCCATTGTGAAATGGTGTGATGAATGCTCATCCAATGTTGGGTAGCTTTTATACCTATGAAAACTTGAAGTAACTTAATATTTGTTGAGGTATTGCAAATATAATACGATCGTGAGACATATTTGTCCAGTAAGATATGAATTGTATATTTAATGGATAAAAATTTGCCGTTTTAATGATAAGCGAATCTCAATTAACGTTGTTGTTAACATATTTGGCGAATTTGGATATAAGATGTTTCAATAGTCCATTGTTTCAACTACATCAAAACAAGTTAATGAAAATAAAATAAATAAGTCTGTAATTAATTCATAAATATGTCTTATCTACTCTTGAAGTTTGCAGAATTAAATGTATTTTTTATCGAAGACTGAAAATGTTGTTTTTAATATTTTATTGTTGATGATGTTGGCAAGACACAGATTTGTACACCTTTCTCATTTGCAATTCAGAGATTAACACATTAACACATTAATATCATACCAATATTTCAAATGTGGAAAATGGATTTCAGAAAGTTTAAAATGTATTACAGAAGCACAACATATATTTCAGAAAAGTTCCATTGTTTTTCAGTTTGAAAATATAATTTTCAGAAATTGTGAATTATAATTCAGAAAGTAGCATTGTTATTTAAAATATTATCATTTGAAGTTCAGAATTTAAAATTATTTGTTTTCATTATATTTATCCAATATACATAAGTCACACTACAATAACAACTAATTTATATTTATAATATCGGATCTCTGGAGGAAGTTCGAGATAAACAAATCTTGTTTCTTCTTTCTTTAAAATTTTAGTGTTATCTTTTCTTAAATACATATTGCGTGTTCTGATATACTTATGAATAATCTGAAATTTAAATCGTATGTTCTGAAATACATTTTATATTTCACTGCGCAATAATTGAATTGTTATTCCATGGTTACCAGATATGTAAAGTTACTCATTATGCCCTCCAGATCGTTGATTACTCCCGCGCGGGCGTTATGACTTGATTACTCCCGCGAGGGCATAATGACTTCTTCATTACGCCCGCGCGGGCGTTATATCTTCATTTCGCCCACGGGCGTTAGATATGATTACTCCCGCGAGGGCATAATAACTTCCAAATTTTACTCATTCTGACGTGTTTGTCATGTGACATGAAACTTGACATAACTAAACATG
>JARJDZ010007651.1:0-43562 GCA_030264555.1 Aleochara sp. GC000083
CTCACGAGGTTCGCCGAGGCAGCCGAACAACACGCAAGTGCGACACACTTGGCGGAGAGGCCCGAGGGATCGCGAACCAGCTTGGGACATAGCCGAGCTAATCATGGTTACGTCACACAATCATCAAACTTCCATTCTTAGAAAGACACAATCAATTATTTGTTGTAATATCATCCTAATTAAAAAATTGAAATGAAGACTTGGATTCTGAGTGCACGACGTCGATGATTATTGGTGATTTTAATCACAGATTATGAGTATGAAGACAAAATCAACGACGACGAAAACTAACCATCTATGAAATGAATAAACGAAGAATTAATCTCGGACTGAAGAATGCCGGAATATCAGAAATATCAAGATGGAAACGGCGCGATACGAAGAAAGAATAAAGAGTCATTTGTAATGAACTTCAATAAAGTCGACGAATAATCAGGAATTCAAGCGAGCATGCAGACATCAAGAACAATGACCATCCATGGTCGATGGCTCTCTGCATTTCATTCAACTCGAACCATGAATAGGCAGGAATTTGATGAGGAATATGACCCGAACTGAGATAAAAATTAATATCGTTTTTAAAATGTTAGGAAAAAAGAGCGTGTCGTTGATGCATCAAGAAGGGTTGAAAGTTATTTTTAAGCGTGAAAATGAATAACCGGAAGCGTTGCAGACTTATTAGATAATACTAAGCTGAAGGATACCAAATGCATATACATTTGTATAGTTAGAAAGCTGTGAAGAAAAATCAGAATTATGTTTGAAAATCCATTCTAAAAGTTTAATCAATTAGTACAGTTTTAATTACACCTTAATCAATAAGTCCACAAATTCTCTATTTTAATTAGTAGAAGAAAGGAATCTTCAGTAACTTATCATCAAAATATTATAGTTCTCATTATCTTCAAATTCCCAATCCCAATCAAGTCCAACATCAAATTCTATTCTAAGAAACTGAAATAATAAAACGCAACAAAATCTTTTTAATTAATTATTGTTCAATGAAATGATCTTTGGCCACATTTACAGATGATTTAATTAATCCATAAAGAAGAAGAGCTTTAATTAGTATTTTCATGGATTTAGTCATATAAAAATTCTTAAAATCCCATCAAGTTCACTGCAAGTAAAAATTTGAGAAGGCTCTCACGCACTTCAGAAAGTGATTTAATGTCCTAATTAACGTAAATTTAGGGTTGAAACAAGTATTTTGGGGAGAGAAACAAGTGTTTAACACAATTTGGGAATTTCCAAACATTCCCCCAGGTTGTCTACCACACATCTCAAAAAAACGAATGCAATATCACCCACGACTCTCGTACTTTTTTAACATTTTTAAGGGGGAATCTCCAGAGAAAAACAAACTTTTGATGAGGAAACCTAGAAAAAACCAGAAAGTTTATGAGAACTAGGTTTTTATGCTTTCAGAAGATTAACTCCTACACCATTTCCCTAAATTTTCGAAGTTTTTTAGGTCATATAAATCATGTAACGCTTCAGTTTTTCGGTTTCACACGTTTTTGTTGTTTGTAATTTAATTCCAAACAAATAAATACTTCAATTTTGAGAATTTTATCAAAGTTTCAATTTATTTCTGCAAAATTTTATATCAACTATAAATTCAAGAAATTTAAAATGATTTAAAAGTGAATTTGGTAGAAATTCATACTCATTTAACAAACCATAAGAAAACAGAAGTAAGGTAATTAAATTTTATGTCTTTCAGATTTTAGTTTTTCCCTTTGTGGGTTTTGTACTCCACGGTTGTTTTTTAAGTGGAAGCTTCCTTCCTAACTTACCACTCATTGACTAATTGTAAGTAGATAAGGAACAGAAGCTCAACTTTACCACAAACACAAATGTTAAATGATTTTTTGACGTACAAAAAGGAAGTGAATATTCTCCAACTCGAAGAGTGTAGTAAGAATAGTATAAGACACGAAAAAATGTTTTAATAAGTCATATTTTTAACTCTTCTTTATTTCGTGTCTTGTGTGCTACTTTTAGTTCTTGGTGAACTTCCCTTTCATGCAACCTCCAAGATTCTCAACGCAACTGAAGCACTTCACCCTTTTATTAAAACATTGAGAACGACATCATGTGTTCCATATAACTTCTGAAATGTTTGACGATTTTTACGTGCACTCAATGTTCCTCCGACTCTTTTCTCGGTTCGTGCAGTTCATTGTGTCTATTTTCTACTTTTTGGTGTCTGTTATTATGCTATTTTTTATTCATCGCTTTATTTCACTCCTTTCATGTAGATTATTTCGGTTATTTATTTGTTACACAACGATAAAAGAAATATAAAAATAGAATGAAAATGCAAAACTGAAATAAAATTAATGCAAATAAGAGGCGCAGAGTAATAAAATTCAGAGAGGAAACTTTAATGGGATTAAAGGGCTGAAACGTGGGGAAAGGGTTTGTTGACTCGTTGGCAAATGGAAAATCGTAAAAAATTTCTGTTGTATGTGAGAATATGAAGATGCGTCTAATATGGCTCTTTTCTTAGCATTGTCGCTTGAAAAAATGAGGCGCTGAGTATGAATGAATAGGGAATAGGGAATTCCCCTAGTATTGAGTCTAAATTTATAGAAATATTTTAATTACACTCGTACAACATCCGTACATCCTGAGGGAGAAGATGTTGGAAGAGGTGGAAATGCACCAACGAATGTGAATCTTCCCATGGAGAACAAGTTTTTTTTGATGGTTCGTAGTCAGGGAAAATTGTTTAGAGGAGCTTATAAACAATTTCTGATTATTTCATTGTTACTGTGTCATTTTGACAAAACTGTCTTCGGATTTTAAATCTTGAAGAATGTCGGAAACAGAGTCTGATTTGGAAGATATTGAAGCGGAAGAGGTGCAACCAGTTTTGGGTGAATCCCCGAAAGAAGCAAAAGTTGAAGCTGGAGTTTCCCATGAAATTATCATCCAGGACAAAATCCTCACCTTCGAGGAAGCTTCCAAATGTCTTAATACTTTGGGCAAGGATGAAAGTTGTCTACGTTATGCTTACATAAGATTTACAGCTTGTGACATGTAAGTACAGAATTTCAGAAATTTCAAAACATGATTCAAGGTGAAGATTTCTACCTTTTGGTTTATCAGATAAAGAAAATTTTTTCAGTGTTGTTCTTGGGGTAATTTACTTTCAGGAAATTAACAGATATTAAAACACTACTAAACTTCCGTCATGTGCTCTTTGTCGATGTAAGCGGAAACTACCTTCAAACACCAGCATTACAAGCAATCACAGGAATGCCCTTCATGGTGCAATTACACGCTCAAAGAAACTTCATCGATAGCTGTGCCCTTCACACCATGTGCTACCTCCAGGTAAATCTACAACCCACAGTGATGCTTAATTAAAATCAACTCACGCGTTGATTAATTAAAGGATTTGTCGCTGGCACGAAATCGAATTCGGGATACAATCGGCGTTGTGCAGCCATCATTAGAATACTTGGATTTGAATTGTAAGTGTGAACCCTTTCCCATAATATAATCATCCACAATATTCGCATTGACTTGGAAAATTGTCAACGTTCCCATGAAATCGTCATAATCAATCAACGATTTTTTAAGAAATCGATTAAAATCGCTAAAATCCTACGTTTTCACGTTAAATATTAGATCATCAATCATTCACACCATTAGGCGAGTGGTATCGTTGATTTGGAGTGGCTTTTTGGAAGATTTTAGCCCAATGTCGATGATGTCGAAACGGTTAATCGTTTTCTTTCGTTTTTTAATCGTCGCTTTTTTTCGATTTCTTCCATTTCTTCCATTTCGACATTGTAATTGTAGAATGGATAAAAAAGCGATCTATCATTTGGGCCTGAAGGTATTCGAACGAGGTGGAAGTGGAAGTCGGATGGTGGTTGAAAGATGTCGAAAAAATGCTCGAAACGAAAGGGGAAACGACCATTAACAGGGAAAATGCGTACACATCGAATGTTGTAACATAACAGAGGGAAAGAGGAACATGAGATGTGTGTAAGATTTTTTAGCCCGTTTCCGGTTTCATGAGGAATTGTTATTGATGTACGCACAAAATATGTCAATCTCTTGCTGTGCGTATCATCATTTTTCATCAAAATTTTATTTTCTCAAGACTTCAATTTTGCCCAGTAAGTTTTTAGTTTTGTATTTTACAATTATTGCTTGATATCGTTTATTGTCGATGACTGATAGCCGAATATTGCAATTGACATTGAAAAATAAGAATAAGAAATCGTTTTATTATAAATTAAACAACTGCTTGAATAACAATATTTATTAAATATGTCAATCATCTCGAAAATAACTTTAAAGACCATAATTTGATTTTTCTTTTATGGTTTTCGTTTAATTTATTATTATTTTGACTAAATTCATGAAACTTTCAATTTGGGTCCTTTTGTTTCATCTTTTGTTCATTTTCTGTATTCCTGAATCCTGAATTGCTGCACGATCAAATATTTTGCCAAAAACCAGAAATTGGATTGGTAATTGCATGAAAAAATTCTTTCAGAGAATTGAAAGACCAAAAATTACAAAATTTTAAAACACTATGTTCAGAACTAATCAAAACTAATATCCTGCCGAGAAACTCTTTGACATCAATGCACTTATAGATAACGACGTTATATGCTGGTAGACAATTGATATAAATTGATAAACATTGCAGGGCTACTTCACATTCTCTTTCTGACTTGTAATTACTCTACCAAGCGTAATCACAGCGCAATAATTCGATGAGAGGAGGCCCCAGAGCATGGACTCTCTTCACTCTTCACATCATCAATAAAACAGTTGAAAAACTCTATTATTACAAATCCAATCGAAGAGTGGAGCATTCGGGATGGGCTGGGATGCATTTTGGGGAATTGTAGTCTGTGGAGGATGATGTTTTCTGTATGCCAGCTGTATTTACCTCCTTCTGCGTTGCATCGAATGACGCATAAAGTTTTGGATGATGGGATATTACAGCGGCAAATGTGTCACAACGAAATTCGGTGACAGCAGAGATTCGAACACGAGAGGAAGATGGAAAACCAGTGGAAAAAGGGGACAGCGGAATGAATGTGATTGAGTGAGTGCATGGAAGGAAAGGGTTAGTTTTTAGCTGCTAATATACAATTTTAACTCGTCGCTTGGTGGAGTTTAAAATTTAGGGGTTTTTAGTTCATGACTCAATGGAGTGAAGGGAACGGCTGCACATGTGCTCACGCATTTTTTAAATTTCGAATATAATTTCATTTTTTTTGTTGAATGACTGCATGAGGAAAAGAGGAAAGCTGCAATAATAATTGGATGGCAATATGGCTGAGATTTTATCGGTAGGTGCATTCATTCATTCAATCGATTGAATAGAGGGCCCCAAAATATTTTGTGCAATTTAATGAACCAAAACCTAATATCTTGTATAATCTTCATAAAGGCGGAAATGGAATGGTTTTGTTTCAATTTTGAAAATTTCCTTGGTAATTCTTCATATGTGGGTTGTTAACCCGTTCGAACCACTTTTTTACCCATTTCCTTGTTTACCCTCATATTTTTGCCCCATGTCTTCACGTAATTTGATCCATGACTGAGTAATTTTTTCGGGTAAAATGAAGAACTCTTTTTATGATTTTTACCCTTTTTCTTCGCCCTTCACCCTTTTTTCTCTGCATCTTATAATTTCTTCAGCAATTCCCACGAATATTACCTTAACGTCTGCTTGTATTTGTCAAATCATTAAATAATCCCGGCAATTCCATCATTTTAAAAAATTTTAACCCCTTCATCCCAACTTTCGTAATTTGGCAAATTCCAAGCTGCATTATTATTAATCCTGTATTTCGGATCATTTTTTATTCGTTGTGATGTCCAACCAAATCATTTATTATAGTTATTTTTATCCGAGTGCGTTTCGTTTCGTTTCGTTGCGATTCAATTGGTAAATTTTTAATACTTTTTGTCATGCATGGCAGCCAGTTTTTAACGTGGAAACCCTTTAACTTTTTACTTGGCATTTGCATCCCTCCTAACATATGCATCCCTCACGTCTTTCATCATTATTTTTATCCTTCACGCCATCATACAGCCATACGACCGGGAGATCTTTAATATTATTCTCCCTTATTTCACAAACCATCATAAACACTGGGCCCGGCTTCCTCTCTTAATGGTTTTTTTCTTCGCAGTATTCTCCTGTTGTGTTTTCCTCCTTTTTATTTTGCTCGGCGAACACATACGGAGATTTTTCTCTTGCAGTTTTTATCGGCGTCTGTTTTTTTTTCACAGTTCACAGTTTACGACCATTAGTTATAGAAAGTCTGAAAAGCGAATAAAAGAGCGCATGCAAATCTAATTGCAATTGAAACTCTTTGAACCCCCAAACGAGAAGGGAACATGTTCCCTTTGAAAATCTGTTTTGATGCAACTGAAACTTACAACAACATGTATCGCAAACAAAACTTTCAGAAACACATTGAAATTTTGATTCAATCCAAAAATTTTCAGATCAAAATCTTCCACCCTCAATTCCTCGATTGAATAGAGAATTTTTGATGTTTCTTTAAGAAATCTAGATCATGGTATCCATCTTCGATTCTTGTAAAAAAAAAGGAATTGAAATTTTGTTACAATTCGCTTTCAATTTTCGATTTTGTTTACTTTTTGATATCAATCAATTTTTCTGGTTTGAAAAAATCCATTCAACCTTTTTCGCCAGCAAAAGAATTGATCCATGGAGCGGTCGTTCAATTGAATGAAATATTTGTTTGTAGAAAAGATAAAAATTGTACTAAACCTTTGAACTTTTCAAGAATTATACGGGTCTAGGAGAAAAAGCAGCGATTCTTTTCATCGACTCTGGCGCGTATTGCGCTGTCAATGAAAAGAACTTATGAAAAGGATTGAGATTTTTTGTTTGATTTCAACACTAAACAACCAAAACTCACAACGAACGACGACACACGTCACCTGGCTTTAATCATGTACCAGATGTCTGGATGGCCAGACATGAAGTAAAAAAATAAATTTAAGAATTTGGAAAAAAATTACATCAGGCTCTCAACTTTTTATTAATAAAGGTACTTTTAATATTCAAGAATATTTACGTTAAACATGAATAGATCGATAAGTTCGATTCCAATCGATCATATTTTATGAAGGTGATGATGATTTACCTGAAGTGCAGAAAGTTTTTTTTATATAAAAAATAGTTTTTCACACGATTTGGGGTTTGTGATTAAATTGAAGGAAGAAATTATCACATATCTTGAAATTCCAAATGCAAAAATATATTCATATTGTTTATAATTAAATCTTTATTTGAAAAATTGTTTTGAGGTTGAGCAATTATATTTTCTTGGTTTTTGAATTTAGAGAAATTATTTCAAAGAAAGAAAGAAGGAAGTTGAATGGGCACACCCAAAAATTTCAAGAGGCCCATCAGGTATAAAATTGAAGTTGATCATCGTCGATGATGTACTACCATGTGACCCTTCCATTTCCTTCAAGTTTTTTATCAACTTTTGTTCGGTTTCGAATACTTCAATACTCTTCGTCTTTCTAATGCTGGTTCTTGGTTGTCCCTTGCATGTATATGTGTTTGATTGATTATCTATCAATACTTAGGGCATTAATGATTTCTTCCTATGCTTCCCCAACTCTGCTTCTATAAGAAATAATAATATTCGAATACCAAATGATTCCAATTGTAGCTTGTAGCTTGTTAGAAGAGAAAATTTAATAATCTACCATTTTAACTTTTGAATTTTTCATGCACACACTCGGTGGAATTTCAAAGAAGTTTTCTAGTTTTTATCAGTTTCTCAAGTTCCATTTATCGTTTTTTATGCGTTTTATATTAATTTTCTCGATTCTTGTGAGCATCATTAATTCAATCCATTCTTTTCTATATTTGTGGGAAGGAGAGGTAAATAAAAATAGGAATAGACAGAGGAAGGGCTTTGAATGAAAAGGGTAATTTGAAATTCTCACATATGGTATGAAATATGAAGATATAAATGGGGATTAAATTCCTTGAAGAATTCAAAACTCGTGTGAAATTTTAGAAATTGAAGTATTGCAGTAAAATCTTTTAGTACTTTTCCAAATTACATATGATGAGATCATTAATTGTTATTTTACGAATAAACTTTTTTAAAATTCCAGATAATCAAATTTACCAAGCTGTTTTGCGTTCAGAGGATTTACCAGAATTAAGAGAACTCGAACTTCGTGGAAATTACTTGTTTGAAGTCAGTGGAATCTTTCCAGTTACACTTGAAAAATTATATTTGGTAAGAAGCTTATAACTTTATTTTAGGTGGCTGATCATGTTAATAAATGAAAATTGTGGAGTATAAATCTCCTACAAGTTAGACAACCTTATTTACAGATTACTAAATGAAGAGCTGTTTCAGAATATGTGCTTCTTTATCAAATAAACAACAGATAATTGCTGTTATGTTTGCAATCATATTACCAACAATAAAAAAATATTTCTAACTTTTTGCAGGCTGAAAATAAAATTACACGTTTTATCAAAGACGATCTTTGCAAATTGGAGAATTTAAAAGTTCTTCATGTACGAAATAATCTTCTTAGAAAACTTGATGGCTTATCAGGTCGATTAAAACAACTAAAATATCTCAACTTGCGTGAAAACAAAATAACAAAAATTAGACAATTCAGAAAGCTTCAAATTTTACCTAATTTGGAAGTTTTAATTATATTGCAAAATCCAGTTAGTGGTAAGAATTCAATAAGATTATAAACTTTTTAATTGTTACTAATAAATATTTGTTTATTAGTGGAGAAACATGGGGGTAAAACTGGTGAAGAATTTGAGGGTGAGGAGCCTGGAGAAGGAGAAGAAGAAACTGATCCAAATCGGTAAATAAAAATAGAAAATTCCAATAATTGATACATTTAATTGACTTTATGATAGGGTGAAAATTTTGGCTCTACTCCCAAATTTGAAACGAATCAACAAAACTACTGTTTCATTTACTGAGAGGGAACGTGCCCATATAAATCGTAATCAACTTTTGGCTGAAATCATGGATGAAGATAGTAAGTTATTATTTAATTGTTATTAGTTGGAAATTAATGGAAGTAATTTTTAGGTAGCGAGGATGAATTTGAAGCTCCATCAACAACTACAGAACTTTTCAGCGAAAATATGCATGAGTCTTCAAGTATTTCAAAGAAATTAACTGATATTATTGACCCACTTACAGATTTGGGAGCTTAAATATTATAATAACTAGATTTAATGTATATTGTTATTGTTAGAAAATTTAAATTGAAATAAAATTATATTTTGAACTGTTAGCGTCCTCTGCATTTATGAAACGAAAATATACGAACAGAATGATGAGATTGTAGAGTTCTTTGAAGAAGAGTATTACAAGAGGGCGCAACGGGTCACATTTCGCCAATTATTTGCAAAACTCTGAAGTTTTATTAAAAACAACGATTTCTTATGTTATTGGCAATATAAGTTTGTAAATTTAAATACTACTTGAAGAAACTTCCATTATTTTTTAGGATGATTCGTAAGAAAAGTAATCTCATTACGTAAAAGAACATGTGGGAAGTTTCCAGACACATTTTATAGCTATCATAGTCATTTTCCGCGTGGAAAATCAACTTACTTGATATTCCACGTTTGCAGAACACTTTAATGTTGATTTTTCTTGTTAGACTATCATTGGAAATTGTGAACGTGAAAAAGAATTGAATGGTAAAAAGTAAACGGATTTTCGAATGCATAGTGCATAGTGAGCATTTCACAGTTGGAAAAACATAAACAGAATACAGCACCTTCATGAACCAACTCGATTATTTCAATTGCTTTCGACTATCGAGTGTATTGTTCTTCCAATCAGGAGCGTACCAGGAAAATATGCAATAAAAATTATCCCAGAAAATTTGCAAATTAAATAGGTCAAATTGCAATTAAGGAATGTAAGGATGCAAGTTCAGAATTCATTTTCAGAAGGAAATGAACAAGTGCGGTCCTGAAAGGCAAGACTCGCAGAAAGTTATTTTGTTTTCCATTTTTGCAATGCAATCCACGAGCAGGAAAGTCGGGGGCGGCAGCGATAGCGGAGTATAACAGTGAGCGATTCATCTTTCGCTTGTTGCCGCCGCAATGCCCGCATATTATTCACGTGTGTGTGTGCGTTTGGGGGCTGAGATGAGTGGTATAGGCTCTCGCTTTAATTCACCTATTCGTGCCGCCCCCGAGGTTCTCGCACGGTGCGAAAAAGAAGCGCTCACGTTCCGCATTCCACTTTTGGCACTTTACGATCGTGTAAGCGTTCGTGCAGCATCGCACGGTATCGTTTTGCCCGGGTCTGCTGCGCTACCCGTCCATCGTAAAATCGTTTGCCGCCGCCGCCGCCACCACCACAGCGGCCGCCTCTGCCGCCTCCACGCTCAACAGTGTCCTCGTGCTCGCGGCCTGGACCCAGCAGCAACAAGATGCAGGCCGAGCAGGATGGAGGATGCGGCATGTGGAGGCGGCACACGGAAGCGCAGCGGTGGCGGTGGCGAGCGTGGTGCTCGGCGGATGCTGCCTCCAATGCAGTAGAATCAGAGCGTTGACGAGCGCCGTCGGAGGCGGCTGAGAGCAGGACAGTGCGATCGGCGGCGGCGGCGAGACTGCGATGGCAGATGGACGACTGAGGCACGAAGAGAGATTATAGAGGCGGCCAGGACTATAACAGTCGGCGGTCGGAGTGCGTCCCAACAACATCCCACGCTCGGAAAAACGTTGAGCGCGCCAGTTTGCGAACCGAATTCCAAGTCGCACACTCAACAGTTGGAGCTAATCGTTTTTAAATGTTTGAGTTTTTAAGTGGGGATTAAACAGTTCATGGTGCCAGTCTATACACAATAAAACATCATTTGAATTTCATTCGAACCCTTCGACAAAAAAATTCTGTAGAGTTACTTCTGAAGCTTCAGATTTTTAAATTAATAAATTGAAACATTGCAATAAATTACGCGAATAAGAAACCAATTTAACTTAACTAGTTAAATTAATTAATTAAATGCCTTAGATTCAAGTATAACAATTAAAATAGTGCGTTTGTTCATTGAGACCCATAAAGGCAAATATTTACGTTTGAAAAATTGAGCGGAAAATTGCTTGGAGAAACTAGCAACAAATTAATACTGGGACCGTATCTGCAACCAGAGTAAACAACCGGGCCATAACAATTCGTGAATAAAATAACGCATATTCTATTTGCCAAGCAGCCGAGAAAAAGCTGAAGAAGAAAAACGAGCGAAGGGAAAAAGGCAAAAGCAGGAAGAAACAAATTGATGTCAAAGCGCAGGTGAACTGGAAGGAAATATAAATAAGAAAAGCACGCTTTGTAATGCCAACCGAAGCAAATAAATGTAATATGCACCACGAGCACATCATACCGTAACATTCCATTGCGGTTGCAAAAAATAGGAGCCGCAAAATTAAAGAGCATTCATTACGGGACCGGAGCACATAAATGCTCGCCGAATTATAATCGCAATAACGGTTGACAAAATTAAAAGTTAAACCGCGAGCTGGAGATTTACAGCGAGTGCACACAACAAACCAAGTTCAAGCAAGACTACATGTTTTCATTAAATATTTCATTAAGCAACCCACCCCTTCTTCGCTACCAACTCAGTCGACAACTGTAACTAAATAAATAAGTAAAATAATAAAGGAACCAAGTTGAAAAGACTGCCTTCGAAATCTCAGCGGGAAATTGAGGAAATTGCTTCTAAAAGATGTTTTACATCATTAGGTAAGTTTTCTATCAGCAAATAAAAACCATCACAAAAATTTATTACGCAATAAACAAATAACAATGCATGCATGATATTGATTGAATGATTTAATAATTCGATTAGGAACGCAATTGACAAATTGCTAATATCATGTCAAATCCCGTAATCGAATATTGATGCGATGGTAAAGTTGGCCAGCGGCAAGGCATGTAATCGATATTATCAGCTTATATTTTTTATACACAACTCCAAGGACATAACGAGGACACGCCACGACATAAAAATATCATAAATTTTAAACAAAGATAATAACAAGCCTTCTGGGATTTGCCAAATGTGCAATTTATCTTTGTACGTCTTTGTAGTTGCAATCCATTTTTCCTCGCGCTAACGACTCAACGAGTAAACTCCAAGTTGAGCGCTTCGCTGAAATTCCAAGTGCGGAGACACTTTGATGTTGATTTTTCTTGTTAAACTTTTGTTATGTTAACATTATGTACAATAGAGTGCAAGAAAACGCTTCACGAGCGTCGTAACAAGCTTAACAAGTTTCGCAGCGAAAAAATCCAATGACATGGACCATTTCACATAAATAGCGAACTTAACGTCCGCTTTTTATATTTTATCACTTCGATCATAATTATAAAAGTTGCCCCATTTCCGATGTGCAAATATTACGCATTCTGAGGTGATGCATCGATAAATATTAAATTATGTGAAGATTGACGATGTGGAACTCGAGATTAGGTGTGATAGCATGAAGGTTTGATGGTATTCTTCTCTTTGGAGAAATTCCTTGTTGGGTGCTATGCCACCTGGGGATCTGGTTTAATTTAACAAAATGAATGTTGTCTGCTCAAGAATGTCAACCTCGCTATTAAGCAAAGTGTTGTGGAATTTAATTTTGTATCAGTTTAAATATTTTCACGGTAATTGTACGTTACTAATTGCAGGATTAATTAAATTAGTTTTCATATCAACATAGTTTATATTACGAAATGGAATGGGCACAATTCAACCCAACTTTATTCAGAGTATTAAAACTATTCCTCTAGGTAAATTTTGTGTCAAAATGTTTATACAAAATGTTAGTTTCAGCTGCAGCTTTCATCCCATAATTAAAATGTCAGAATTTCTCATACAGTTTCTCAAAATAACTTGGGAAACTTGGGGAATATTATTTTGTTTATCAATTAATTTACTCGGAAGTTGAAATTGACAAATTTCCCTTGTCAAGAAAAGAGTGGTCCAGCTGGCAGACTCAACTAAAAGTTTGTATTTTAGGTAAACAAAATCTCCTTGGTAATAATGTCTTTTCTGTGTTGAGCCTCCTGGAATTGGATCAATTGGTTCCTGGGGGTTTTAGGTTAACCCTGGACTGACACTGACAACTTCTAATATAAAAGAATGAGTTAGGCTTTGTTCGGGTACACGTCAAGCCATGAAAAGCTTGATGGTCCTAAAAATGGGGAGCAGAGAGGAAGTTCTCCTACATTTTGAGCTTAGCATCTGGCACCTTCCATTGATAAACATTTCATTACATTGACAAGGATATTGTACTAAATCATGGAGACATCTTAATCCTGGACCGATATTCTTGCTTTCAGTCTGTCATTAATCTGTTAGGACAGGGCTAGAATTTCAGGACTAATGGATTCAGCATTCAACTGTTAATTGTATCCTGAATTCTTGTTAGAGTCGCATTTAAATTTGTAAATTTAAATTTTGTAATATGATTATTAAGAGTAAATCAAAGAGGTTATCGAATATTTTTAAATATTTATTGTTGAAAATTGAAAGCCTGTATTTGATTTACTAAATTGATGAGCTGGCTGATTTTTATGATCCTGGATACTGGATCAGTTTTAATACGGGTATCATTAAATTTAAAAAGTACTTTTTATTTATATTTTTCAAATAAAATGCTGGATATAAAAATTTATGCATCAACATGTGCCTGATGGAAAATATCAATAGAGAATTGTTTATTTCATTAAAATAATCCGGATGATCACAATTTTGTTGTAGTGAAATTGTATACATAGCAAACAACATTGAAAAACGTCGACAAATCAGGCATTTTCCGTTTAAACTTCGATTCGAAAGCGAATACGAATGCCTCATGAAATTTTCATATCTCAGGTGGATTTTCAATATTTCAACCTTTCACATTCTCTCCATTCTCCATTGAATCGAACCAGAACCGAGAAGACAGTTCCGTGTATCTAATCCATTCGGAATATTGGTAGTGGCTGCAATAACGTTTACGAGGAGTGTTTTAAATTTATTCCAAATCATTTAAATGTCACTGTTTGCCTCGCTCAAATCTCCCGTCACATTTCCACCTCCCAATCCTGCACATCCAGGAATTTCGATTTCGATTTGTTTCAATATTATTCTCTCGCTGATATTCCCGCTTCGTGTGCCATCTGAAATTCGCATCGCATCGAGAGGCGAGAACAATGCGAGAGCTGGAATGAACCTTTTGCAATAAATACAGAAGCAACAACATTGTGGACGCATTTGTCATTTATTACAAGTGTAATAAAGGCAAACGAGTGCGTCCGTCATCTTTTATCCGTTTATTGTTGCGCATTCGACATTATTTATTTACGTGACAGTTTCCATCCAATTCACCATCAATAAACACCGCAACAAATCACCGCAATAAATGACGGCTGAATTCCGGACAATGCCAGCATGCTTTAATTGATTCCCAGCGCATTGTTGTTTAATAATTGGACATAATGACAATTCGCGCGCCGCAATCCGCTGTTGGCGCATCAACTTTGATGGCCGTAAGTTATGCGCATCGTCATCCCAACTGATAATTAACTCCGATTATTGTTCATAATCTATAAACGCAATTTGTTGGGTAAATATATTCGGTAATTGGTGCGTGAAAAGTTTTGATTTATTGCAGTTCGTTTTTGTGAAGAGCTGGATGGAAAATTCAGATAGCATTATCAAATGTATCAGTGAAAAATTGGATGTAGCACATTATTGGATCAAATTACCAATTAAAAATGATTTTGTTGAAAATTGGCTCATATTTGATGCAAATAATAAATTTCATGGATCACTAAGCATCACGTTTATAATTTGAGATTATTTTGATTAATATTAGAGGAAACTAAAGTAATAAACCTGTATTATAAAGAGAATTCAGGATTATATCCATTCATATTACCATAAGTTGAAGTTGGTATCATGATAAGGAATTAATACTTCTCCAAATTAGCAAGCAACAAGGAATCTGTTTTATCTTTATTATCCACTAAAATGCAGCAAGACTAATGATAATTTGCAACGAAATGTGCATATATTCCATTAGGATAATATGACATGCATTAATATTCTAGAAACAGAAATTTCAGAATACAAAATTACCAAATCTCAGTTATATTGTAAAATTGATAGTAGATTAATTGAGATTAGGAGGAAATAAAAGCTTGAGCATCGAGGTATCAAATTGAAAGGTTGTTTTCTTAGGCTTCGTAGCAAAACTTCCAGAAACCTAGAGATACTCTTCAATATCTTGCTCTAGGACCATGAATCCTGAAGTTGTCCTTTGATGAAATCTACTTCCAGTGTCTAGAAACTTGGTAGATTGTGAAACCTTCAAAATTTCTTCTTTCTTCTGTTCCATTATTCTAGCAGTACAACAACACCAACAAAAACATCATTATTCTAATTACCACAAAAAATATGATTGTAACAGGAGGATTAACGAATAAAAACACTGCTTGTTGTTAACAACGACAAGCATCTGAGAAAACCTTTGGACCACAAGCCACAAACCCAAAGCACTTTGAATCCCTCCAATATCGTTGCCACAAGCAACGTATTAATTAATATACGATCGTAAAGAGCTGCTCTGATTAATCGAGCGTAATCCCTGAAACCAACACTTCGTGTGTTGTTCTCATATTCGACTCGCTGCGGGAAATTCCTGCGGATTACCTCAGGTGTGGCAGGCGATAATCGCCTTCGGAAAAGAAATGTGCGAAAATCGTTGACGCGTAAAAACATTTCCTTTCTTCCACTCTGCACTTTTGTCTCCACGGATTCTCCAAGGTCTGGAAGATTTCCCTCGACTGCCAAGTATTTTTTGCTTTGTGCCACTTCAAAGAGGATTCAACTTTGAAAAGTCAGCCACCGAAATGTTTAATATAGTCTATCAAAAGTAAATTTCAATTTAATATACATTATAGCTGACGCTAATTCCTTTGTAAGCGGAGAGCTTTTATTTTTATTGACTTCTCCGGTCCCTTTTTATCGGGAGCACTTTCCCGCTGCATTAAATATCACAAAGGGTTTCGAAGCTTATTAGCAAACGTTAATTATTTATTAGCGTGCAGCCTTGGGCATCGAATTTTCCTTCATATCTCGTTTCCTCGATTCTAATTATCTCACCAAAGATTTATTTGTTTCATAGAAGTCATAAATTTTCTTCATTATTGCCTACTTTTCGTTCCCTTTCGAATTTGTTAATATGGGATTGAACAAATCCAATTACATCCGGGATCAAAGCAATGTCCCGAATTTAATTAACTTCTAGATTCATTTGTGCTTTTGTGTCTATCCAACAGCACAAATGATAATTTTATTACAAATTAATCAGCACAATTTGGTTGTTTCATTAACGACATATTGTAGCTAGATAAAACATATATGAAGTCATCAAAGTTTAATTTAATGAATAACATAATAATTTGTTATGTTGATTAATAATGCAAAGTGCCATGTAAAGTGCCATTGCGGTGATTTAACAGCTCCTCCACTCACAATATGTTAAACATCTTGGTGTTATTAGTTTATAATCCAAATTTGGTGGAAATCGGCCGAGTCGTTTGCGAGAAAATCGCGTGGAACTAAGAAAAATCAATATTTTTAATTTATAAACATTAATAATTTATTAACAAATTGATTCCCGATATTGTAAATCCGTAAATATGTCCATGAATATATAATAAACAATCCCTGAAAATTTGAATGCAATCGGATCATTAGTTTCGGAGATATTGATGAAAATGTGAGAAGAGAACTGGTTCGTTTCGAATGAACTTNGTACTAATTGGTTTAACCCTTTAACGATGGAATGCAGCGATGAATAGAATATTGACACAGTAACAAGTAAACAGTTGCAAAGTAAACAACGAACAATGGGATCGGAATGCGAGGAATGCGCTCGCAAGTAAAGGGTTGTAAAGTAAATAGATGAACAATGGGGAATGGAATGCGAGGAATGCGAGGAATGTAAACATCAATTACATTACATTTGATACATTTTAACTTATTATGTAACAGGTGCATTTTTCATTTTTCAATGTAAATCCCCATAAGAAATGTTTTTCATTATAGCTCAATATTTGACCGATTTTGATGATTAAAAAACCATTTTAAAGGGCATGATTTAAGCTTTCACTCTGTTTTTGCTTGATAATTATAATTATATAAGTTGTATTTCGTATAAACACTCCTGTTGACGTTTTCACTTCTATCGTGTGATGTGAAGAATTTAACAATTTTATGTTCTGAATTCATAAAATATAATAACAAATTGAAATAGACTATTTTCAATTTCAATATCCCAATACTTCAATTCTGCCAGTAAAACAAAATAAAATATTCAATTACAGTCAACATTGAGCAAACATTCAATAAAAAGAAAATGAATGATTCGCTGATCATGTAATAAAAACGCAAACTTGGTTATGCCACTCTTGATTATCCACAAACGAGTAAATCAAATAAGGAATGAAATATTCCTTTAATATAACATTGCCAAGCCTTCAGCTCTTGGCCAGCTAAAGCAAACAATCATCGAGTACAACTTGTTGGCTCCCGATGGGAATCATCCCTGGATACGCCCGGAAAACTTATTCGTTTTCGGTTTGGGCGCAAATAAGAATATTAAGGGATATGTTTACACATCTCGAATTAGATAATATTTCAGCGCGAGCATAAATATTTGTTCATTAACGTTGTAGTTTACAAATTACTGATTCAAATCCATGCATCTCATTACTGCAAATAATTACAACATAAATAACAAACTATTAATTACAAATGTTAATTAAATATTGTTTATCCATGTTGGTGAAAATTAATGGAAGTTAATTTAACAACCAAAGTTTGCATTCAAAGGGACAGAGAAAATTTGAAATTTCTGTAAAGTAGGAAGAAAAACAGAGAGTTAATTAATACTAATGAAAACTAATAGATAGAAACTTCTTTGATGAAGTGCTCATTAAACACGAAGTAATTCGACTAATTAATTGAACATGTTTGCTTTATATTCAATGAAGTCTATGGTAGTTGAAAATTGTGATGAAAATATTATTCCTTCATTTTCTAAATTGTTTTAATGCAGTATTATTATCTGTGTTATTGTCTGAAGGTGATGATAATGTTAGTGAATATTGTAGGCCTCAAAAAATGTCAGAGTATCTCCAATTTTTATCATTTTTACGCTTTCTCGTCTCTGTATTCACACCATTCTACCATTCTGCCATTCTGTCATTAATTATTAACATTAATCTTCTCCAGAAACGGGGCATACGAATAGGACACATTTAATTATGGCATATTTTTGTAATTTACTTGTCAAACTTTAGAAAGCATGGCATAGACTGGAACAAAGTAAACAAATAACAACAGGGAACAACAAGGAAGCGATCCAATGTGAAAGCAGAGTTAATGGGGCCTTTGTATGAAGTTTTCGTCTTAAAGGATAAACGCAAGCAATTGCTTCCGGTTGGCCCTTCAGCCTTGTAGTCCTTTGGCCACCGCGTGATTATTAGGTTACTGTATAAACACATCATTAGTGTCAAGTTTCGCCATAAAGAACGACTTTTTGTTTGTCTAACCAAATTATCCATAACAATAAAATATGGCTAATTATTTAATGTTACATCTTCCTCGCTGAAATTTGTTTGTTTGAACTTGTTTGAAGTTACATTTCCACATATTGATAAATATTATAGCATATTATTAAAGGAGTACAATTGCAAAATGAGATTCAAATCAACAGTGCAAATTACATCGAATGTAGGAATGCAGAATGCAAATTAAATTTCATAATAAATGGCAACATGGTCACCATCAATAACTAATTAAGTTCGTATTTGCAGACATTGACAAAAAGCAGCACGATATTGATCCATGGTCCAGATTCATGAACATTCCCATTTCGAGAAATATTAATAAACTGTTAATTAACTGATGTTTATATAAGAGATAAATATAATAATGTGAATAATGAAGGTTTCTTTTTTGCTTTGTTTCTTGAGAGCTATAATTCAGAATTCTTTTAATTGGGTTATATAAATAAAGCCTAAAGGAATTAATTGAATGAAGAAACAAAAAGAATAAGTAACTAAATATTTAAGAAAATTAAGAATTCATAAATATATAAATTTTTTAAATTCTGAAGTTTTATAAACAAGATAAAATAAAGATAAATAAATGTACTCCTCAAAAAACCTTCGTTATTTGTTTGCTTATTATTTTTATTGTAAATATTTAAGAAATATTTAATATTTTTATATTTTATTTTTCTTCTGGGAACATTTTACAATTTACACAATAAATACAAATGTAAATTATATTCAAATATGAAGCTTTTGATTTTGCATATGGAACAAAGCACCAGAACAATGTACAAAATTCAAATATTTGTTAAAATCAACGTGGAATCATTTATTTGAATAAATTGAAATTTAATCTACGAGAATGCGCTAAAGTCGAGAGTTGAAAGACACACGAGTGTGTAATTTAATTTCCCTTGAGTGCTGTTTGGCAATTTGTTCATTTCTGTCGGTGAAATTTTATAAATACGAAAATCCATTGTGTGCTCTACTGCGGAGATTGCGTTATTATGATTTCTGCAAACATTTCTCTCGGAATAAAATTCGTTTCTCCTATTTACAACCATATTGCATTAATTTGCAAATTCTGTCGTTGAATATTTCCGAATTTTATTTTGCTGTTTAGATAGTGGAGATGAATTAAAATCGAACAAAATTTTGCAATCTATAACCTATAACAATCGAGGATAAAACTGTACTGGTACAAATGCGAAATAAAAGCAATCAATGAGTAACAAGCGCACAGCGAGAGCGAATTTGCATACCTTTATTGAGAGTACATTGAAGGAAGGGATGGACCAATCAATTCCACGCTCAATTTGGCGATGGCGAAATATATAGGTCATTGAAAAATCAACAATAATTTGCACTAATTACAATATTACATGCAAGCTAATTGCATGAGCTTGATTTATATGCGAGCACGTTTCAATTAAGTATGCCAATTGGCATCGATGATGAATGACCTCTCATAAAATGCACTCGCAAAATTTTATTGCAGCGTGCATGTATTGTATATAAAATAGATTTCCTGTGCGAAGTTTACAACTCGTAGCGTAAAATATGGAGGACGTGCATGGGAGCAGTTGGAAAATCTGCAAAAATCTTTCTCCTCTATTCGCCACTCGTCGTTGTGTTTGTGGTGCTCTTGCAGGTACTTGTTGATCATAGGCTGGCAAGATGTTGTGGGTTTTATACGCCTCTGCTGTGTATTTTCGACGCTGGGAGGACTAACATTATCCTTTTGCAACAACGCTCTGTTCGTGTGCGCAACACGTTCGAGGCATCTCGTCGAGTTCGACCTAGTTCAGGTTCTGTTTCAGCGGGGGCGGCGTTCACTGGTGCCGGCTGAATCTAACCGAGTCGTTCGAGTCATTTGACAACATCCACCACAGTGTAGCACCAGCACCAACACCATCGCCATCGACAATAGGGACCATGCAAGCAAAACAACAACATGAAACAACATGGTACCCTTTGGCGGAGGCGAAGAACGGCCGAGAGAGAGGACTATCATCGTAAACATGAACATGAAACGTGGATACACACATCAGGAGCGTTTACCGTTCGGCCATCCTGTTTTACGTTCAGGCACACAAACAACTGTTTCATTGCAAAAACCGAAAGCAGAACAATTCTATAATTTTACGCCGTCATATGTTACCTTTTTACAGTCCTGCCTTTTACCTGCTGCTCTCGACGAGCTCGATGCAGTAAAGTAGATTTTTATGCGTTTCCCTCTTTCCCGACTTTCCACCAATTTCGCCATCAACATGCACATTTCGCATCCGCAATGATTGTTACGTTCGCGAACGGCTGCACGACGATATGAAATTTAAGTGAAATTTTATTTCGCTCTCGGCTTTTGGATGCTTGCCTGCCCCTGCGAATGCACCCGCAACTGAAATCTATTTCTTTAAGCGACTTAATGTTTCTGCAGTTTCCACAAATAACATTTGTTGCTTTATGGCGCTCAAAACTTTATGCGTTGTTCGGCAAACCGCATTACAGCGCGCGCGCACCGGAAAATATTCCTGATATTGCGGATAATGGACTCCAGCCGTTTTCGCATGGACGCGAAATTCAATTATGGAAAATTGTCCTGTGCCATCGTAAAAAGGCAAAAAATCATTCGAATCTGCTGAACAATTTTAACTCGCAACTAACTTGGAAAGTCTACCTGAAAGTGTCAGGGAATAATTAATATTTTATTGTTCGCTGCATGCATTAATTAAAAGTTGTGCAATTTATAACGAAGCAAAGTTACGCCATACAAGAATTTTACAATCGACTTCGAGTCCACATTTCATTTTTATCGTGGAATAACGCGGTGGAACAATGAAATTTAATTTTATATTCTTCTTGGAGCTTCATTCTTCGGTTTGGAAAAATGTTAAATTTGAACCGTGAATCATTATATTTTATAATCATCCTCTGGAAGTTTAATTTTTATCATTGAATATAGTTTCAAGTTAAATTTTGCTATATTTTACTTGTGGAATTTTGATAGATGGATTTCATCATTATAAACTAAAATGTAACCAGGAAGAAACATATGCAAAAATAAATTTGATGGAACGTACGAAATGTCACCTTGATGCGATCCAAGCCGTACGTAAATATTTAATACATTTGAAATTCATGAAAATGTCATCTTGGAAAATTCCCATTTCATATCAGTTGCTTTCCATCCATACGCTTATTTTCGTCATCGCTGCGCTCGAGTCGCTCCTAATATAGTTGAAAATACTTTGATAACTATTCCCACATTCCCAGTTTTGCGATGAGTTTTCGCTGTTGTTTCGCCTCAAGTTATTCCTTGTCTTGTTTTCTTCCGGCATATTTCTCATCTCATACATGGATGAAGGTATAAAGGGAGTGTATGTGTTTGTGCTTAAAGGACGAGTTGTAACTACGTTGGCGGCGGCGGCGGAGGCGGCGAAGACGGCACCGTCGAAGAAGGGAGGACGAATAAGATGCTTATACTCGTGCATAATTTAGCGTTTCCTATTTTCCAGCGCGATGGTAGTTGCAAACTTTTTTCGCCGCAAGTTCGGCGCAAACTTTCCGTAATCTACAATCTATACGTGGACGTATCATGAATTTGCGCGCACGGAAAATCAACTAAAAGTCTATATAAAACTTTGACAAGTATCGCTGGCGGCCTAATAAAATTCCTTTAAATAGAGCAGAAGTTGTCCGATATTTTTTCATTATAACGTTTGCCAGCCAGATACTTGGCTAACTAGTTCCTTTCCAACTTCTTCGTGTGAGCGGCTAATTAATTTAATATTTAACCCACATTTTTCTTCTATTCTATTATCGGACGTCCCCAAAGTGGTCCCTAGAGTCCAGCCTGCAAAGAGTTATTAACAATTAAGTTGGAACAACTTTGGATCTTGTCAGAAGTTACTATAGAAATATACCATCTTGACGAACATCAGATACCAGTTTTGACCATCTAGATGCAACTAATTGAATTAATTAACAATATCTACATTTTTATTAAAAAACAGTCATAGATATGCATTTACATTCGCATATCTACAATAAATAAATGTCGAAAGTTTAAAGCAAATCTAATTATTCATTTTTGAGATATTAATTAAAATGTGTCTAACTCGAATATTATTTGACCGATTTTATTGATCTAAAAAGCAAATTAAAGAGCGCATTAGTGGATTTCTTTTGTCAAATTGTCAAAAATCCCATATAAAATATTATTCTAAAATTTGTCCTCCTGTATTTGTGCCAAAATCCACTGATTTTGTGGTTCCTGAAAATTCCAACAAATCCAGTTTTTTGTATGGGATTCATTGCAATTTGGAGGAAATTAGATTTAGGATTATTTCCATTTTAAAACCGTAGTCGCTATGTATCCAATATAGGTTTTTATTGCGTCTTATGTCGCCTTCCGGTTCCCATCCTTCGTCATTCGGTATTTTTCCAATCTTCTCCTGATAGATTACGGTCGTTTATCGCTTTGGTGATTTCTTCAGTAATGTTTTTTCTTGGCGTTTTCTTTCCCAACCACCATCTGGTGTCAATTGTAACATCTGTATGTGCCTAAGGTGGCTTTTTCGAAATTTGTTGCCGTCGTTTTTCTGTATCATTTTAAGCATACATTTTAAAGGATAACTTAAGATCCCCAAATCTAGGATTCCAATTTAGATTACTAAGTTAGAGATGATAATATCATTTTAAAATGAAGAATTACCTGAAATTCCAGAATACAATTTCCATGGGCCAATGGGTAGGACATTAATACCACCAAAAAGTTGTTATCTGCATATTATTACAAACCTGCAAAAGATTCTTTGTATAGGAGAAAATGAAATGGCCTGGAAGGACTTTCATGGTCTTAATTAAGATTAACAACAACGTTTAACTTAAATGATTTTCGGTCCCTTTGGGTTCCACAGGATTTAATATTTTCACTGCTTAAATACTGGCCAGAAATGTCCTGAAAAGGATAATTTCGTTACAAGAAAACTGGAATTAACGTTACCTGCAATATAACCGTAAGGATTCTTTGGTTGTGTTCTCTTTTTTAACACTTAAAATTTAATTACTGCCAAGATATAAAGTGAGCTTGATAACCAACTCAGCGGAAATCAGGAAAACTTCAAACCGTAGACACTATCTTCAAAGCTGCACCCTGAAACGAAGAAAACGCTTAATAGATATTATCAAAGAAGAGCTGAGACCTTCTTTGTAGCTACAGCATGATAAGAAAACTGAAAGCTCTCAAGAGTTAGAAGACTTGCTATAAACTATAATCCATGCATTGAGGGCAAGAAATTTCACTAAGAACCATTTCCAATTTTGAAACAAAACTTTTTGTCCTGCTTTGGCTGAAGGCACTCACCGTAATGAAGGACCCATTCTCTCATCTCATTGGGCAATCAGTGCAGCATCAGAATTATGTGATTAACAATAACTCATGAGTGAACGGATGGCTGGCCAAACACATTGACCGATTATCATCTAATCCGAGCCGTGTAATAATTGTCCTCGAATCGTGATTGCAATCGACTCGAACCACTATTGGAACTTTTGAATATAGCTGTTTGCCGACCAGTTGAGCACGCTCATACTCTTTCTACGATCGCCATCATCATGCTCGTGGTGCTAGTTCGATAGGTTCGTTAATGTCCTTAATAAAGTAATTAGCTGGAGCGCAGGAACCGACCGAGTCATTATCGAGATACAAAGGCGGCCCTTTTCCGTCCTTCTGCCTTCCTGCGTTTCCATTAACGTGCGGACGATATCGATGCAATGCAGATTCGCCAACGTACAAAAGCATAAACATCCTAAACACCCGACCAACTACGAACATTTAGTGTCCTATTGGTGGAATCAATAATTTACGAAGTGGAATGCAGTACGTGCCTGCAGAGACTGAAGCTGTTCGAGAATAAGCGGCTAATTATCTTTGGGGGGAAATTAATTTATATTGAAAGTATAAATTATGAATTAATTACGAGCGAGCTCATTAAAATGCAGCTGCATGTCTGCTTAATGTTCCGTGGGTGTTCGGATGAAAATTTCCGTTTACCTTTTACCTCCAGAGTGCAAAATTTAATTCCACGATTATAATTATTATTGGGTGAATTTATATTGGGTAAGTTCTCGTAAATCCGTTTAATCCACGCGTGGAAGTTGCGAGCCACTCAAAGTTGACTGATTAATTAAGTTAAAGTCCAAAATTGAGAGGCATGTCACACGCTGTGCTGTGAAGCACTAAAAGAGATAACACTTCTTATCATTAGTCACATTCATGGATTGTCTCATATAACTTTCACGCCATTTTAATGTCAATTGATTCAATCTCATTCAATCTATTTAGATTGCAATCAAATTTGCAACTTGTTAATTCTCGAAAAATTCCCATGAATTTTTTATGCTTGTTTAACCTAACGGAAATCAATAAACATTCATAACATTCATCAGAAAATGTATTAAAGTATCACGTATCGGATGAAGGATATTTTGCGCAAAAAAGATCGGTAACGCAGCAAGGATAGAATTTCCGTTGGCGGCAATAACAAAAATATTACCTTTCATTGAAAACCAATTTAAATGGATGTTGGTTTAATCGAAATGTTGGCGCTTCATTCAAACGACGAATAAATTACACGTGTTTGCTCGGATTGGTCGTACGTTATTGTTTGTTTGTAATTACAACAAAAGCGTTTCTCCACGCTTCGATGTTGGTGGTTCTGTAATGCAGATTCGCCGGGATTGCAAGGACTATTAAATTCATTTCTGGTCGCTGCCATGGAAAATCGCAATTTCAACGTGAATCGAGCGGAAATTAAGATTTTTCACTTCATTTTACTTCAAACGTGCTAAAGACGCGTGCGTTGAATATACTGTAACCGAATATATGTCCTTCATCGCTGTTCCCAAAGGACCCAGGGAATTGTGTCATTTTTCGCAGCGTCGCGTTTTTTCAATTTTCGCTCTATACGCATCTTCTGCACGGTTTTTGCATGGATGGCTGTTCGCAAAGTGGCGGAAGAAGGAAATGGGCTGAAATGTGTAATGAAATCTTACATAAATTTCCAAATTGAAAGGGAATAATCCGGGTAGCAAAAATTCCACCCCAAATGACATTATACCCCAGAGAAATATGTACTTCAAGCAAGGGTCGCAATTCTTTTGTTTTCGATGAAAATCAAAAAAATGAGTTTTACTTCATATTTCATTGTGGTATCATTGATGTAATGAAGTAATCTCCCATGGATGACAATTTATTACAATTCTGAAACTATGTTCAAGGGAAGAAGACATGCATGTTGGTCAGAATGTAATCTGGGAGAGCACAAATTGCTTTCAAATGTTCATCCATCAAGTCAGAAATCGGGTAAATAGAGCATGAACTGATATTCCGGGCGATTCCCTGTTTGTCCTCCAATCATCCTTAATCTCACTTAGGTCAACCAAAACTAATTTAATTGAAAAATACGTCTCAAATAGAGCACGAATTCATTGGGTGAGTTAAAGGAGAACAAGTACAAAGTTGCGGAATTCCATCCACATCGGATATATTTTATGTTGGCGCACTTCCGGTCATGGGTATCATCCTTGAAGGCCATTTTTCATGGCGGAGGAGGCTAATTAACATCCATCCTTCTATTGACATAGCGCAACTATCGTGATCCACGAGGCGATGTGATTAAATAATAGCTACAATTTCGGTAACTGGGTAACCACATCAAGGCACTCGCATCGAAAAGGATCCCAGGGCGCCTCATTGATGAATGCGGCGGTGGTTTCGGTATCGCCTTCCAGGCCAGCATGCGAATTCCGGCAGAAAGTGCTGCCGGCTGGGATGTATAGGCGGCAAGGGCTCAATGGGACCGATGATGGTATTAGCATAATAACGAATGCAAACAAACGATGCCGACGTTCAGCGGCAGCGGAGGCAGCAGCAATGGTGATGGTGTTGGTGATGGTGATGGTGGTGGTTGTTGGAGGCGAGAGCTGTACGTACGACTCCCAGGACCTTCCCAGCAGCCACACTGGGAAATGTACGAGCCGCCACCGCGCGCTTACTTACCACCCACGAATTGAATGCTGCAGAAGTGAGAAAATGGCAAGTGAGACGAGAGAGCATGAAATATATTTCACTATTAACGAGCTTAGCGACTCCACGGCTGGCTCAACACCACCTCCAACCCTCTCGTGTGACCCAGGCCCCACAACCCAGCCACTCGATGCTGCAGACCATCATGCTGAAGCAATGCAAGAACTCCTCGACATTCACCGCGTGGGTGTTCGATGTGTGTGGGTGGGTGTGAGCAACATTTTTTAGCATAAATCAATTGTGTCATATGTGGGTCTCATATGGTTGCAGCCCTCATTTTTTAGCCCCATGACAAGGATAAAACTATGAAAGCATATAATAGTTAATCACCTGTTTTATCTAACAATAGGTAATTCTGTTTGTCCCTTTTTGGGCTATGTGCACTTAATCCTCGGGTTTGAACATAAAGGTAGAGTTTGTGGGGAAAAAGTTGAAGAACTAATAAAAAAATCCTAAACTTGTTTAATCCGTTTCTTGATGTGATTATTGCTAATTTAAACTTTTACAACCCTCTCAAAAGGAGCGAATGTATATTTTAAAACTTGGTTTGCCCTGGACCAATTTTAAAGTTAACCTCGAGGTTTGGTACGTCAATTTCGTCTCGAAGGAGGCAGCATTCCCAAAACATTAACTTCCGTCTCTAATGGCGCAATTCGTGAACTCAGATCAAGTTGCTTGGGAGTCATTTATTTATACAAACTTTGTCATTGGTCATCCATTTAATTTAGGCCGACTACTCGCGAGTTGCAAACTAATTACGTGGATAGTTGCGGAGACAAATTGCCGTGAAAGAAGCTCCCCGAGAAAGAAATCCTCCCCAAACTTAATTTGTCGGCTGTAATTAATAACGTCAATTAATTGATGTCATCTTCATAACAATAATTAGAACTTTTTTCGCGGAGCGTCGATGGGAAGAGATGACAAAAACAGAATCACGTCCCGTCCTCGAAGCCGAGTTTTTCCGCCTCGGTCGACAGCGTGCAAAAAGAGCCCGAAGGAAAAACGAAGCCGAGAAAACGACCACTCGACCAACACTTTTGAATGCGACTGCTTCCAGGCGCTCCCGCAAACCTTCGAGAGTCAAAGAGCAGCCCACGAATTGGGGGCTGGATGCGCCAACAACCCGCGAACCATCCCGCGGTGTGAGGAGGACATTCAACAACAGATATACCTCTAAGCGAGCGCATTGTGTGCATGCGATGGAAGCATCGCCTCCGGCGGGTGAAGAGTATTAGTGGGCCACGAGGGTGGCGAACGATTTATTAGAATTGCAAATCGACGCAGACAACTTCCACGAACCAGCCAGTTACAAATCCAGCACGCTTCGAGGAGCCAACAAGGAGCCAGCGCGCGTGGAAGCAACGGCCAAAAATATACGATGAGTTGGTACGTTCGAGGATGGATGAAAGAATGAGGAAACTTTTCAAAAACGTCCTCTCCTCGCAAATGCGAATCGAAGCTGCCAGGCTCGAACTGCAGCAAGTGGAAGCAAATCGAAATCTGAATGTTTCCAATAAGTTTACTATTTTTTTACTTCTTCTTATTGCTGGCACTGCTTACTCACGTCGAGTTTCCATAACTTTTTCCCTAATAAATATTCAGTCCCATGTTCCGATGACGATTTCTTACAACCACTGGGAATTATAAAGTTTTTCAAGTTTTGACGAGTTGCAGGTTGAGGTTTTTACATAAACGTACAACCAATAACTTTAATAAATCATTATTAATACATTAAATTTACCAAGGACTAATAGTTACTCAAACTTTATTAAGTAGAAATTTTATATTTTAAAAATTTCTTCTTAGGCTGATATTTTACCAAACCTGATTCCCTAATGAAATTCCCAAATCCACTTAGGTTTCTTCGTGAATTTATGGTCTCTAACCATATGCATTTAATTTTGGCTACGTTTCAAATTGCGTTTCCTCCAAGCGGGTATTTTTATTTCGTGTGCTTGCTGAAGAGCTGAAGAGCGTTGCTCACCATTGGCGTATCGTATTTCTGCCACAACTATTACCACCAATGTTCGCAAGTGTGCGGACCTCAAATGGCATGCTGAAAACCCTCGTAATGATATCGCTGCATTTGCTTAATACGCAAAAAATCACAAATCCCATTTCCCTGCCTTTCCATTTCCCCGTTGCTTCCATTGCTTACATTCGCATGTAATTACTGTAATCCTGCAAACGCTAGACTATGATGAAATACATCTAAATACCCTTCGATATAAATGACACAAAAATGTGTTACACACGCAATTAAAATCTCAATTTAAATAAAGTTTCCATTGAAATAGAACTTCAACTTTTTCCTGTAGACCCATTAATGCAGACAGAGAAGTTGGTGGTGGGATATCTAATGAAAATTCAGTGAAAATTTTGATTATTCGTGGTGGCTGATTTAATTAAAATGTTTTCGCAAGTTGCACGCCATCTGGAAGTTCGAATTTCAATTTGATCATTAGGCGAATTTGAGGTGGCGCACGGATTCCCTCCAGCCCGAGGACAATTCAATCTTAATTTCGAATTAGATTAGGTGAGTTATTCATTGGTAAGGAGGTTTTCGGCGGAGGTGCTGGAGGCAGACGTGCTGCACGACACGCCAAAGATGAGATAAGCGCACGTGAGGCAGATGGTTCAATCATGTTTCCATAATAAATTTACACTTAATTAAACGCCGTGTGCCGTTGGTGCCGTTTTCTCATCGTGCAGCAGCGTGCAGAACCTCGAGGAGGCCCATCCATGGTCTTGAGCCGCATCAGCGTCGTATCTGATGCTTTCCCGGAGCGCCGATAAGGAAGAGCAAGCGTGGGCGGCTGCGAGCGAACCAGGATCTCGTTTCGGCGCTGCTCGGGAATGGAGCATTGGCAACGATCACTCCGGAGACAATGAGCGCGAAAGTAATAGCGGGCGAACGGGTGAAGCCGGCAGAAAACTGCGCCAAATGAGGGTAAATGAGCGAAAATGGAGAGGCGGAGAATGGAAACTGCTGAATTGCACGAATTGCCATCCACATGTGAGCGTACCAGTTTGCTTGCTTGACACACACGCCAAGAACGAAGAATCCTGAAGAAAACTCTCCGGAGAGACGAGACTCATGAAGATGGTATTGCAATTATGAGCATCGAACGGGGTTGCTCGAGATAAAGATGTTATTGTATCAAAATCCTTCGAATCGATAATCATCATCTACGAAATAATGCTGCATAACTTTATACCGTAATTTTCCCACATTGAAAATTGCTACATTTTTCATAATTTAGTACAGATTTATGATGACAAGCCAAGTTTCATTGAAAGACATCAAGGATTCATTTTAATTGGCCCTCTAATTACGATATAATCTGATCGTACATTCAAGGTAATTGAGAAGGCATCATCGCTTACTTCAAGCTTCTTTTAGCCCTGTGCTAGGGAAAGAAAATTGTAAAAAAGGGCACTTCCAACTTGTTGAAAGCATCGAGATGGCGCTGATAAAGCAACTACGTGGAAAACTCGACGCGGAAAAACGAAGCACCATGATTGATTGATTGATCATGGCGGCAGCGCGTGAAAAATAGCATGGCAAATGTAAAAAATACCTGCACGTATAATAATAAAAAAAGGGGAGGCAAATTAACAAAGTGCTCGCCATTCATAAACGACAAAAAGTAATGAATTCGTAATTAGTTCCACAGTGCGCGCGCGCCTTTTCCCACATTTCATTATGTTTGCGTTCTCGTTGCGTAATTATTTTCGCTGTTTGCAGAAAAATATGTTAATTAATTGAAGTGCCCGATGTCACACTGCGGTGCACTGACCACACGATGGTGCATCCTGGCCCACTCCCGACTGGATACTCTTTGCTGGTGACACTCTGAGGATGCAGACGGTCCTCGAATTAGACGTGGTACATACTGGAAATAGCTGGGACAATTAAACAAACACTCGAATTACACACGAGCAGGAATTGTGTGCAATCTGTGTGTGCGTGTTGTCCGGGAGTGAATAGTGCACGGGAAACGTTGAATTCGCAAATTGTACTTGAGAGTCTCGCCCGTCACGTTTCAAGTTGAACTCGACCATTGTTGATTCGGTTAGTTCTAGTTATTAGGCCTACGAATCTATCGTACAGGACGATGAAAATTCAGCGCGCGCATCTGTTACTGAAGCTCTCATTTCGCCAGCTATCAACATATCAATCATGACAATCCGCTCAATCCGGCTCGCATTAAGCGGATACATTGCTGCGAAATGCTATGTCACAATTCGCAAGCACTATAATAGATTGGTTTCCGGTGGAAACGGAAGCGAAATTTATTATTTCCATTGTAAATCATATTTTTCTCTCACAATTCTGCGATCACAAACAAGAACAAAATCAGTCCAAATAAACATATTTGCAATTAGAGTGGGTGGGTAATTAAGATGTTAAATTGCATTAACACCATGTATAGAGCGCAATCATAGAAGGAATTTAACAATGCAAAGAGCACAAAGTGCGGGCTGAACAAGCAAAGGAAGGAAGTGGAAATTCCATACGCAATTAAATCCTGGCACGTTCCAATAATTGTAACGGAAAGAGCAATTAGCATTAGTAGACAAGCCCGGAACAAGAGGAGCAGACACAAATATCGCCGCCCATTCTGCCTCCAGTAGTGATGGGATTTCAGAGGATGGAAGTTGCGGAAATGCCAAGGAAGCAATGAACGCTCGTCCTGCAGGATTCGAGAGTGGAGTGAAGGAAGAGCTTTTTCTTTGACTCGCGAATGCAAGTCAAGTTGAGCGCAACGTGCACGAGCGCACAAATAAATAAGGAATGGGATTATGAAAAGAATCCCTAATGATGACGCCTTAATTCTTAATAACGCTCCTTTCATCTTCATCATTCGCCGGACGCTTATTTCTATCATCAACAGCGCTTCACTATTCAGTCATTGGATGCATGCTACATTTTTTAGCGTGACTGCAATTCGCCACATTCTATGCTTGCATATTTATCATGTTTTCTTAGGCATAAAAAATTCCACCCACTCGTTGGTGATCTTCTGCAGCGCGCACAGGAAGAGATGATAAATGTTTCTGATGTCCTGATGGCGGCAGAGGTTTAAAAGAGTCCAGGGCGGACATCCTGTAGATAGAATTTAGATGGAATCTTAGCGTCAGCGAATCTGTATGTGAATTCTTGTGTTCTACATTGTCTGCAGCTGGTTCCTTTGGTAATCTCAAATGTCTTGTGGTGTTTGGTGTGGTCGACGTCGACGACAACGTTCGCGTTGTACGGGGTCGCGTGGACGTGACATGGCAATCTTCCAACTGTTATTATGATACAATGATACGGATTATATACAAAACTAGATTTAACCGCAGTTGGCGAACGCCCGAACACGAAATGAAAACGTGGAATGGGAAACGTGGAGATGGGAGGAAAAGCAATATCGCAAAGGAATAAGGCGAGCTCGCTTCGAATGGAAATTTAAAGACGCCTTTGGTTGATGTATGTCAGCAATTATTTTTTATTCTTTTTGCTTATTATTCGCGAAATCTATACTCGATAAAGTTGTTTGTGTGCTTTTCCAGGAACGCCGAAGTTGTTGTTGTTGTTTTGTTCGTTGGTGTCAAAGTTGATGCTTTTTTAATCCTGTAAACTTTACACTTTATTTAATTTGAAAATGCATTACTCTTTTTCTGACCTTTCCACATTGAGTTACCAGTGAGGATCAGAGTTTTGTTTAGCTTACCACAGGTCAATTTAATTACGAAATGAAGTTAAAATAACTACATTTGCGTCTGGGAAACAAACAAGTTTTTCTTTTGATTGGTTAGCCAATCTTTAATTGATTTTGTTGATTCTCGGTTCTTCAGGTAAACAAGTCCTTGAAGAGATTGATTTCACGTTATTCCTTCTAGTCTACAACTTTTTTTTTAAATTTACTATGTAATTGTTATTGTTATTGATATTGAAACATAGATGCAGAACCTATTTAACAACAAAATAATGCGGTTCCAAAAAATGCCAAATTTTCGCTTTTATTCACTTCTTTAACAGCATATAACTTTTAAACGATTGTACCAATTAAACTAAAGTTAGAACAAATTGTAGGTCTTGATGTGCACTTTCCAAAAATCTATGGGTTCATGCCCTTTTGGCAACTGGGAGATAAGAAATCGTGTTCGAAGAAAAAAATTGATAAAAAAGTTTGTAGCGTAACATGTGATATGAAATTATTAAAATCGTTTGAGTTTTCAGAAATTTTCTTATCTCCGGAACTACTGGACCGATATTAGTGAATAAAGACCAATAAATTTTAGCACCTAAATAATAAAAAATAAAGCATACGTTGTTGTAATTTGTTATAAGCAAATATCATCCATACATTTTTATGAACACTTAATTTACTCAATAAATTACCACATAAAGTATACCATTACACACTTCACGAAGGGTAAAATATGTAAATGTTTATCCATATTTAGCACTCTCAGATAGAGGAATAAAGTCGAAATATTATTCTCTTCACGAATGATTATATTATAGCCCACACTCATGAATGCTGCTCCTGCATTTGAGTTCTTGGGCTTAACGTTCAGCTCAAGCTCGCAATATAAATGCTGTGACGCCGAAGTGAGCATATGAACTCTTCAACGTCCCATGTTATTTCTCAAATTCGGCAACAACAACGATTCCGTCTCCATTCCTCCACTTACCTAACGTACACAATCCCGAATCGCAGCCATTCCTTCTGCTGCTGCCCCCGTCGTCCTGTATTGCTTCACATGCACGTCTGGTGAATTGTTCAAATAAGAATACGAAATGCGGATGCGAATGCCAGCGTGGATGTGAAATGCGCGAATGCGAATGTGAACGCGAAGAAGAAATAAAGTACAAGACGTCGTAAATTGGATTAGTATTTCTTTCCCTTCCTGCCCCTTGCATTGCCGCCCACGCATTCAGTGCTTTCTTATGCTCGCTCGTATTTTCGCCAACCTAAAGCTAAAGCCGTACGTACGCATACAGGACGTTTGAGCAAGCTTGCAAATCCATTTTTAATGTGTGCGCTCATCCTAAATGCTCGCGAAACTTTAAACCAGTTTAAGTTAACAAATCTGTTAATTAACGTAATTAATATTCATTCACTCTTGCGTGCAGGATACACTTGTAGATGGTTACCATACAGAGTGTCTGTATTTCTGGCTAATGTTCTGATTATCAAATTTAGTGAGTAATGTGGAAAGGACTTGTTGCAAATGACTAACAGAATAAAGTATAATTGAATGCCAGGATTTCTCGGTATATTCGCAGATATGTTGGAAGTTTGTTGAGTTGGTTGAGTGTTTCAGTGTACTGCATGACCTCGTAAGCTTCAATTTACAGCTAAATGCTCTCCGTTATGAAGCTGGAAGCTTTCTTCAATCTTCCCCTTGCAGAAATCCGCGTGCACCTTCTGTTATATACCAACAACCCGTTGCAGAAGAGTGTTTACTTGTTTGCATCAAGCTTGTAAATGTTGTCTATGCAGTTGATTCGCCGAAGAAAATTCAATACGTTCGTTGAAACTGTTGGCATCCTGGTGGTTGGAAGTGTCAGTTGCAAATTGCAAACGCAAACTTGCAACTTTTCGCGCGCGCTCAACGGAAATCAAGTGGAAATTTAAGTCTTTGAACATGAATAATCCATCTTCCAACTTCCAGCTAATATTCTCCACGCTGCATTCTCATTAACTGATTGAATTATTCATTAAATCCGCACGCGCTTAAAATAAATTCAGTATAAAAGCATATCCTTCAGAATTTCTGACAGGAATCAATCTGTTAGTGTTTGTCCCAAAGTTGTTGCTAAGCTGAAATAATGAAAGAGTGTTCCTCCATAGCAAATATCTCAACAAAGCAGCCACCACACAAAACACATCCGCACATTACTTTTTATGTACCAAACGCCCTCAGAGTGGAAAAAATGCGTGACACACGAGATGGTTATATCTTGTTTTTCTTCGCTGCTTTCACGCATTACTTTATTTATCCGAGGAGTAAGCAAACTAGGCAAGACATCAACATTGATTTTCGTAGTTTTAGTCCATTTCCTGGCGAAACTGTCTAAACAGACATGCAACACCAACTGGATACTGCTCACCGTGACCAGCGAACCAGTCAGGCGGTATCAAAGCAACATCAACACATCACAAGCAGGGATTCAATGTGTATCCCCGCACAAATCCGAACTTTCTCGCGTGCTTGTGTTCCGCGCTCGTGATAAATCCCGCAAATTCGCAAATTCCAGACACTTTCCGACCACCCAAACGTCCTCGAAGCTGGGGAGCCTGTAAACTGGTAGCGATTTGTTACCAGTCCTGAATGGTCGGCCCTCAGTGAACCAACAACAGCAAGCGTACGAGGAACAAGACGAAAGAAGGATCTCGGGCGAGGATGAAGGCAACTATAGTGCCAGCAGAGCTCTTGTCCATTTATTTGCACCTCTGATGGTCACTCAGATTCATTGTAGTTGCTGGAACTACAATGAGGTAACGCATTCAGCAAGGAAATGATAAATTGGGGTAAACATACTGGTTTAATGGCAAAAAGTACACTATTTCTAGAGAAACTCAATCACAATTCTGTATATCCTACAATATAATCCCATCCTTGGAAATTATTTTCTAAACTTCAACTTCCATTACTCCAATTTGGAAGAAATTAAATTTGCAGAACTGTTTGGTATATATTTCAAATTTGGTAAAGATTCGTTGAGTCGTTTTGGAGAAATCGCAAACAAATTTTCGTACATATAAAAGAGAAACAAATACATTAATTAATAAGGAAATCATTTGTTAAAAATCAATGTTGATTATGCAGATATGTTGATTTTAATAAAAAGGATAATGGGGGAGAATCAAATAGGGAAGTAACATATCAAAAACGAACAAGAAAGAAAATTTATTCTCAACTTCTTGGTTTTACTTAAAATAAATGGACACAATGTTAATGTTAAACGCAATCCGGTGAAATAATTTGGTGCAAACAATTTATTGTCACAGAACGTACGACAAGGAATATAAGATGCGAGTGAAATTTTCAGGATAAATGCCATCAATTTATCATTTCGCTCGAGGGCAAATTCATATTGTCTTTTGCACTAGCTCCAACTGTCCCGTGTGATAGTCGCAAACATAAACAAATGCGTGAATCTTAGTCGGCAATATATTAATGCTAGAGAATTCAGATTTGCTCGTAAAGTCAAGCCACCTAGATAAAATCCTTGCAGTAAATTTCCCTCATACTTTCGCTTCATATACTAATGGCAGTGTTCTTTCGTTGCAGGTTGGTATTATGTTGAGAATCAGCATGCTACTCAGTTGCATTCTAATGACGAATCGCGGAAGCTTCGCGGACGACTTTGCTGCGATTCAAGCGCAAGCAAATGAAATAGAAGCCGGAAGCACGACGAATGGTAAAGGTGGCAATCGTGGGGACGGCTACGCCGTTACTTGCTACATATGTGTTAACGTATCGGACAACGTTATATGCAATCAGTACGCTATCGATCGACCATGCAAGCCAGGTACACTACTAATGCCAATATACCACCAATGCCGATAGAAATTGGCCGAAAGTCCGAAGATTTTCGGGGATCGAAGGTCTTCAATGTGCGCTTTATGCTTGTGCTTTCAGGCGAGACGTTCTGCCATACGTTACACATCATGGATTCGAAGGGAACCTCCGTGCTGGTGAATAAAAAATGTACGAGCGCAAAGGAATGTCAAAGGAATAAAGTTGGATGCGTCGAAATAGACACGCAGCTGGTAAGTGCCGGCCGGACGAAATAAATTCATTGATTTTTGAACTTTTTATGCCTCCCAGATGTGCGTCTCCTGCTGCGACCAAGATTATTGCAACGTGAATGTGCCGACCAATGCGTCCACCGCAATATACGACGATAAAATCACCAAGATGCGCACGATCGCAAAGGACCTCTTCAATACCGAACGAGAGAAAGCATTAACGACCACAATCAAAAGCAATGCGTCTGCCGCGTCAGGATGCAAGGATCCGCAGCAGATAATCGCAACAATAATCTGCATCCTTGCAGTTGCCTTCATGGGCAACGCACATTACGTGATAACCAGTTATTACTACTAGACCGTTTCAGCTTATTTCTTCACAAGAACAATGACAACACAAAATGCATAAAGGAATTTGAGATTAACATAATAATGCTACCTAACTAATCATTAAATCACCTACCAATTAAAACTTAATAAGTAAAATGATACAATTAATAATAAATACTGATAATTATCTACTATATAAAATGCATATTTTTTGACACCAACTTTGACAAACTTTATCTTCCAAATACACAACATACAATGGGTCTTACGGAAATTTCATATTTCGAAGTGTATGTACACGTACATCTTATTATTAGACATACATTCTACAATATGCGTTGATTAAATTTCATTGCCTTTAAGATAAACAAGATTGTTATTGTTATCCAATCAAATACACAATTAAATGTTGAAAGATTAAAAGCAAACTATCAATAACAAATACTAAACAAAATAAAACAAATGCACAATTTAAATATAAAAACATAAAGTGATATGTAATGCTAATAACTTAGCAAATAAATATTGTAAATATATAAAATTAAGCAACTTGTAAAAATTATATAGTAGAACTTAATAAGTCGGTGCAGAGAAAGTATGAAAGTAATCAAAACAATTTCAAGATATTATGGGGGAAACATTCTGGTGTAGCCTACGAAAAAAGCATCGTAACATTCATATTCATTATACATAGCATTACAAGAGCACTTATTAAATACATAAAAGACACAGTAATAATTGGATATGTAAGAATATATCGCATAAATTAGGTCGCATTTTTAGTAAATTTGCTCCTTATATTTACCTATTATGATAATTCAGCAACTATTAGTTCCCCTTTGAACAACTTTCATGCAATAATTATGTTTAACGTTAAAAAAAAATGATGTGATACAATCTAGGTGTGCGGCAAGCAAGCACGAAACAATTAATGGAGTGTGTTAATACCAGGAAAAAGAGATTAAAATCTGCTGGATGAATTCAAATCTTGAATTATCAAATACTTAATGTATTCATAAGAAAAATATAAACAAATGACCTTTTCTTATCTGGAACGTCTTTCTAACTTCGTCGATGATTGTGATATTGTGATTTTAGCATCTTTCTAGTTGAAACTATCAATCAATTAATGAGTAACTAGATTTAATTAACTCAATTAAATAGTGAAAAAGAGCAATTTGGAATGCAATTATATGCGTTATTCATATCGTTTCTTCAACTCACACGTGGTAACTTTAACGTGAATGTTGCAGAGTATTATTTCGATATCGATATCGTATTAGGTTTCAATTGTACATAAATAAGATCGCAACATTAGCCGGTGCCGATCGAAGAAATCGAAATCAATCAAATGGTTCTTACTACACTTCTAATTAAAATCGTCATTCATTGTTATCTTTAAAGCTAAGCGTTATTACATAAAAAAATCGAAAAAATAAGAAAGAATATTTCAATTATGGCTGCTTGAGCAATTACTTTATTAGAATAAATCTGTTGCCTGTTAGTGTCGTTTTAAGTCTAAATTAATAACTAATTATTGTGGATATTTAGCATTTACGCTATTACATATTATACACAAATTTTATTATTAAATTATGAAGTATGATTACAAATAAAATCATAATGAAGCTGATCCAATTTCTACTACAATCAAAATATCACTAATTGGGATATATTTAATAGTGCCAAAAATAAGAACCTGTTAAAATATTCACTATTTCAATTTATTATCTTGACATCATTTTAATGAAGATAGACTCATTTGGAATTACATCATATTCAGTCATTTTGCTGCCTTATCACAACATTATCTCATTGTCAGTTAAAGACAGCTCTTTTATCATATTGCATATTGTTATGATCCAGTTCCCTGTCTATCCTTAATAAACTTACTTCTACTATCACTACTGAATGCCTTATTCTTAATTTTCTCTCGTACACTTATATGATTGGATTCCTCAGTGCCTTTACCATCATTTCCATCTCTCAGTGAATCATTATCCACATTTTCCTTATTTGATGTATGTGCTTGACTCTTCACCATTGCTAATTCCAATTCATTTAGTAACTCAGTGGAATTGTCTGCAGTTAAAAGGGCCTCTGGATTATTTCCTAAAAGAAATATAATTTAAAGGCAAGTTTATATTGTACATTAGTTCACATAATTAAAATTTTTTAAACATCAACATAACTCACTTTGATATGCAGCTAATTGTTTGGCAAACATTTGATCAATTTCTCGAATATTCCTTACTGCAACTATAGTTTCACTTTCTAGCTCTGCTGCAACTTTGCTAAAATCCTCAGCAAATATATTATTGGCAAGATTTACATCAGCTTGACAATATCTGCTCTCAATATACAAGGGGTGCTGAGTAAGGGTGAAATCAAAAGCATTTGCCCGAAATAAGATTTTTAAAATATAAAGAGTCTGCAGCAATTGCTGCTGTTTAAGGACCTCAATAAAATCTGTCAGTGACTTCAACTCAGTCTGAAGTAATCGTATCTTCACAAGATTCCTATAAAATACATGTGTAGTTAGGAAATCAATAACTGATTAATTCTTTTACCTAATGGGCTGTTTAAAATACAACCCATACAAGATGTATAATCCTGCAGTTTTTGTGTATATGCAATCAGGAAATAGTAAATATTTCTTAGCACATTGAAACAATAGCTCACTAAAGTGTGCAATTTCATATTCTCGATATTTTCCCCTAGAATCAAATAACATAAATTAGAGGTGCATAAATGTTTCATTACTTACTTACAGGAAAATAAACGCAAATTTTTCATCTCTCCACAATTTTGAGAATACATCAAATTTGAATGTTGAATGTAAAAGAAATTTCTTGATTAAAGCTTCACAATCTTCCTGAAAAGCCTTTTGCAAATCTATATAGTGAAGTTTTTCCCAAGTTTTCGACATTTTACGGACTTTTCTATATGGGCTCTGTTCTGATGTCTTCAGACTTGAAAAATAAGCGAAAAATTAGAACCTGAATCACAATTCTGTACCCATATGTATCTCTATGCCAATATGATTAGTCGTATGACAGAAATAGAATTTGCAGAGATCTCTGATCTAGGCAACCAACATTGTCAGTTTGCATTTGTGAAAAATGTGGTGAACATGTTTCATTTTCTGTAAAACATGTAAAGGTGAGAAATCTGCGAAGATATTAGCACCAAATGCAAATCAGCCGCGTTTTAAAAGGGCTTGTAATATCGAGCAAAAAATGAGTAGCCTATGAAGCTTAAAAATGCTGTAGCAAGGATTCTATTAACATGCATAACCTAAAAAAAAATCCAGCAGGTAATTTTCTTTGCAGAGTTCTCATTATTACAATTAAACAGTAGATGTGTAATGATCTCAGCCCCTGTAGCACTTCTTCATGGTAATGTTATACATATACCAATCATTTATATAAATGCAATTGTTTAATTTAAAATTTTCTAGGTGACTGTTTCATTGCTGACTCGCCTAGAAATAAATTCATTCAGCCACACAGAAATTGTAAGTAGGCTTTACAATTCTAAAATTAGTAATATCTTTAGGTGCTAATGATGATAGGATTTCATATTTTGGCATATATGTAATCACATTCATTCACACCTTTGTTATATGTTTACTGTCTTCAACAGTTGGCTGGTTTCAATTGAAGAAACTAACTTTAATAGCATTGTCTGTGAGGTAGACAATTTTAACTTAATTTTTATGTTAACATTTTAACCAAATTTTGCTCATTTTTAAATTTTGCATAAAATTTATTACTTAATCAAGTTTCAAACCAGGGAATAAAGTGGCACTTTACTCCCGCTATATTAACTGAAATTATTTTACTTGTTTCCGATCGTGATTCCCTGTTTCACAGAGCTGTTGTACTAAATAGAGGTGCTGCAAAGCTATACCATGCAAAATGATGCATGTGTAACACCTGCAGGGTCATAAGGTAATTTGCAAACAAGTCATCATTGAACACTTTGAAACAGTTGTAAATGGTTTTTGTGTGAATGAGCTGTGCAAGTACTTCTGTGGACTTTTTACAGTTTTGGGAAATATTGTTACAGTCATCATCACAAGTTGGAAGATTCAGCATAAGACATTTTTACTGGGACTGAAAATATAATTGTTCATCATATTGAACATTAAGAAGCAGTGTTGTGTATAACAGCTACAGGATATTCTTAAGGTACTATGAAAATTGTATGTTTGAAGGGCAGGCATTATTTTTACATTTGTTATAGGAATTCACCAGTGGTGTAGTGCTAGAAAAAGAAGTACCGGAACGGGAAGGAGTAACACATATGCATGTCCAGTATAAAGCATGGCATTTTCTATACTTTAGTATATCTAAATATATTAAGTAAATCGGAACTGAAGTCCCGGAACGCGTTCCGCCTGCTCAAAAAAGTGCCGGAACGCCGTTCCTGCCCGTTCCGGCCCGACTACACCACTGGAATTCACACAGCAATGGCCAAAGCCCATATTGATGGATTTTGAATCAAATTGTAAGTAGAATTTTTATTTCTACAATATTTAATGCCCATGTTGATAATACATTTTGGGATTAAATGCAAACTCAAAATCTATAATGACAAAATATTTTAGTTAAAAGCCTTGACTGATCTTCAATGTGATCAGGGTACAAATAACTGAATGGTTTCAATTATAGAATACTAACCATAATGAAAACAAGTCCATGAATAATAATCAAATTAAATTTAATTATATTTTAGCAAATGAATCTTAATTATTATTTGGTTTTAAAAAAAAGTTACAATTAAGATTTTTGTGCAACTAGCGACACCTAGCGTCAAGTAGCCAAAGTTTTGCGTAGAAAGCTTTGAAATTTATGTCCTGCCTGGATCATTATAGGCAACCAACAATACAATAAACTGAATAATTTTTGAGTTTCCATTTTTTGCCACGACTTGTAATGGCGCTAGTATCGAACTTCTTTCCGGTTATGTCAGAGATTCTTGTCTCTGGTTATGTTATTAGGTTTGTTCGTGTTGCACCAGAGACTCTGGTTGCACTAACAAGTAGTAAGTAGTAGTTGTAAGTTCAGCAAAGTGTAGCATTTTGTCTAAAGTTTCCATTATATGTGAAGGACTTTTGCAACAATTCAGGTATTTTGTAAACAATTTATTCTTGTATATTCAATATGTGAACATGTCTTATTATTTTTTTGCAGAATCGCCGTGTATGGCTGGAGTCGCCATTGCATATTCGAGGCACTTCGGGCACCGTTAAACATTTCGCTGCAATTATTAAGGTATTTTGTAAACAGTTTAATCTTGTACATTCAATATGTTATGTAAACACATGTCTTGTTATTTTTATTTTTGCAGAATCTCTATGTATAGCTGGAGTCGCCATTGTACATTTGAGGAACTTGGGGCAGCGTTGGACATTTTGCTGCAATTATTAAGGTATTTTGTAAACAGTTTATTCTTGCACATTCAATATGTGAACACATGTCTTATTATTTTCATTTTTGTAGAATTTCCGTGTAGCACTGGAGTCGCCATTGTACATTCGAGGAACTTGGGGCAGCGTTAGATATTTCACTGCAAATTTTAAGGTATTTCGTAAACAGTGTAATCTTGAACATTTGAAGTATGAACACATGTGTTCTTATTTTCATTTTTATAGAATCTCCGTGTTTGATTGGAGTCGCTTTTGTACATTCGAGGAACTTGGGGGCAGCATTAGATATTTTGCTGCAAGTTTTAAGGTATTTTGCACAGTTTAATCTTGTACATTCAATATGTGAACACATGTCTTATTATTTTCATTTATATAGAATCACCGTGTGTGGCTGGAGTCACCATTGTACATTAGAGGAAGTTCAGGCAGCGTTGGACATGTCGCTGCAATTTTCAAGGTATTTACTAAATAAATTAATGTTGTACATTTAATATCTGAACATATGTCGTATTATTTTTATTTTTGCAGATTTTGTGAGTGTGTCTAACGTCGCCATTGCATGATGGAGGTACTTTGGACAGCGTTGGACATTGTGCTGTAATTATCAAGGTATTGTTTGAACAATTTATTCATGTGTATACAATATGTGAATACATGTTATTATTTTTATTTTTGCAGATTTTGCGAGTGTGGCTAGCTTTGCCATTGCATGATGGTGGAACTTTGGACATTGTGCTGCAATTATCAAGGTATTTTGTGAACAATTGATTCATGTTTATTCATTATGTGAACACATGTTATTATTTGTAATTTTGCAAATTCTGCGAGTGTGACTAGCGTCGCCATTGCGTGATGGAGGTACTTTGGACAGCGTTGGACATTGTACTGCAGTTTTGAAGTTATTTTGTGAACAATTTATTTATGTGTATTCAATATGTGAACACATGTGTTATTATTTTTATTTTTGCAGATTCGGCGAGTGTGGCTGGCTTCGCCATTGCATTATGGAGCAATTTCGCGCAACGTTGGACATTTTGCACCTGTTTTTAAGGTATTTCGCAAACAATTTATTCTTGTGCATTCAATAGCTTGAGATTAGATGTCTTATTATTTTTATTTTTGCAGGTTCTATGTGTGTGGTTGGAGTCGCCATTGCATGATAGAATAATTTCGCGTAACGTTGGAAATTTTGCAGCAGTTATTAAGGTATTTTGTAAACAATTCATTGCCATTTAGGCAGTGTTGGACATTTTGCTATAATTATTGAATACAGCTTTTCTAGTACGCACGTATTTGTATCGGATGAA
>JARJDZ010007660.1:0-25228 GCA_030264555.1 Aleochara sp. GC000083
ATGCTATAATAAACTCGTGAAATTTGTGTATCACTCGTGCTATCGCACTCGTGATTCAAATCTTTCACTCATTTATAATTTTGCATTTCTCACACTTATAATATAATCTACTATTCAAATCTGAAAAAATATCGAATGCATAGCATATATAGAATTGTTGGTCTGCTTTTGTTTGAGATTATATTGTACCAAAAATTAGCAAAAAATGTCTTCAACTGTGTTCTTAAAGTCATTTTTTTATTAAATATATCAAATAAAAATTTATTAAATATACCATTAAGAAAATTGACTGTTTATAAGCCATTGAATTGTTAAATAAATTAAGTAAGTACAATAGTACGAAAATTTGAATATGACAAATTTGTAATGCTCTAGAAAACAACCTTTACACATCCTACTAATTATCCATAAAGTCCTTAGGCTTCTTTCAAAATAACGGTTTATATTATGCGCCCATGCGTTACAGAAATTAAAATCGACAGTTAAATCAGAATTTCAATTTAAGTCATATGATTTTCATTAATTCGTTATGTGATTATACATCCTTCTAGAAGGATAAGTGTTTGCGATATGCCTTAATACTTTCCCAAGATCTACAGCATCTTTATCCCTAACCTTGATCCTTCTGTTGCGTACTCCCTATTCTGCAGAATGATGCCTTCATAATGTCATTTCAGCTTAACGACTGCCTTCTTCCATGCAAAATTTTCACATGTAGCATATATGACATATGTTCTAGTTCTTCATTTAATTATTTGCATTGTTATTATTTCTTGGTAGCATTAATTACAGACTGACTTATAAACCTCATACGCAATAATTAGATGATGGAGTTAAACGATTGCGTATTAAAGTACGAGCAAGAGTCACATAATACTTTTGCATACGCAAGCATCGAGTTAATTGAATAGTAAAAGCACTTCTAGTTGTGAGTGTAATAACAACTCCAATTAATTTCTATTTACGTCTGATTAAGGCAGATTATCAATGCGATAAGTACGTCAGGTGAAATTTTATTATTTGTTCAATAAATTTAATTGTATTTGATTTCTGGTTAAGAAAATGTATTTGCACAACAAATCATTTAAGATTATAATAATAATTCAAAAAAAATTATTTTTATTTTTAGAAATAAATAAAAGTTTCTATTATATGAATTTAAATTATGTAATAATTTTTAATTTCTATTCTATTGAATGATTATGTATTGAATAAAATAGCATGCAATGATTTTCTCTTCCCGAATAAAATATATCATCACCAAACTAAAAAATATCTGCGTGGGAATATGAGAACTCGAAGAATGGTCCTTAGAGTTTGAATTGCTTAGTAATCGAAAAATTGCGTGAAGCAATCAATCAATCATGAAATAATAGATATATGAAAACATATTTTCATGTTTTCTTTTAAGTGAGATCCGGAATATATATCGAAATAAAAAACGTATTTGTAATAGATCAACATCTTGGAAATAATAGATAAGGTAAAATCTGAAAATGATTGCCTCCAATTGAATTTATATTTTTATCCCTTTCACAATGATAGATTGCAATAAGAATTGAAATGCATATTTGCGATATCAGAGAATTTATCAAAAAATTATAAAAATTTAACGGAATGTTTGTCAAATATAACATTTCGAATTTTATAGATAAAATAATAGAAACAGTTATGTACTTCAGTTAAACATGTGATAAAAGTGTAGAACTGCAGAAAGAGCAAACACCTGAGAAAACAAAGTGTAGGATATGAAATTGTGGGAAATCAATTTCCGGTTGCTATTTGCCTATTGTTTCCCCGCTTGTGTTTTTACGGCTCGAAATCAACTACAATGTGTTTCTGTGAAGTGGAGTTTGTAACCATATTTTCCACATTTTCAGTTTATCCTTATTCATCAACATGTTAAACATTGAATTTGAACCTATTATGTATGTAGAAACAATATCAAATTTGCGTTAAAATTGCATTCTGTATTAATAATGAAAATATTAAAAACTCAAGTGCACAATGCATGATTGCAATTTATATCGTATTAAAATTAAACAAAGCGCTAGAAATGCCGTTATTTTATAAATTTCATTAAATATTAAATTAAAATAAACTGCTAATTAATCGTCTATTTCTACAAAAATATTTAATTTCGTACTTTTATTATTTTCTTCCCACTGCGAAATTTTACACATGGAGTGGAAATGGAAAATAACGACTTGTTGATGAATTAATCAACGTAAATGCAATTCATTTAGATTAATATCCGATCTGCATAGCATTTCAGTCATTTCACGATAATAAGTCGTTGCTGCAACAAGTCTTGGAACATCCGAGTCGTTTGCAGAAACCAGACATACTCGAGTAATTAAAATAATTAAATGGAAATGCAAGTCATCTTCGCAGACTTTTATTACAACAATAATTTATCCTTCTTTTAGTATGTGCAATATTATTTAATGTATCAAGTGAATTTTGAAAAAATATTATATTTAGTAAAGTTCTAGATTATTGAACAATAATTACATAAGAAGAGAAGCGCGGAAGATATAAATTGTGAAGTATAATGGAAAATTGATCTACGTCTTTCTAAAGTCTTAAACCCTAGAGCTTCAGATGAGATTGTGATTAAGAGTAAATGGCTTTAAACTTTTTATGCACAAAACACTCCATAACGCGCTATGAATATAAAAATTGCAACTTTGAAAATTTTATTTTGTACTTAAATTTTTTCAGGAATTTTATGTATTTAAAAGTTCGTGTACTCACCCTTTCACTATCTTGTATTTCAGACAATACAAGAGGACACTAGCAGCAGGATGGATGTCTTCGCAATCTTCGGCGATCACTGGGAAGATGTTGACGGCGTCGCTGGCCGCTCGTCTTCGGGGAGGAACTATCAGGCCCGTTCGCAAAAGTTTTCCGCGCGAAATTACCATCGGTCGGCGTATTTATGTGCACGCAGCGTTCGCGCGATGCTGCTCGGTGGCGGTGGTGGCGTTGGAGGCGGCAGGGGTAACCGCACCAGCTCACCAACCCGTCATCGTCGTCGTCGTCGAGGTGCGCGCGTGGGTTCATCTCGTCCTCGACATGCGCCAATCCTTCGCCATCACCAATACTTCCGCGCAAGGATGGCATCAATTCCAATTCCGAAGAATGCAACTGCAACTCGCAGGAAATACATAATTATAACATGCATCATCTTGTTGCCTGCGTTTTGGCCTGCAGTTATTGCTACTTCTTCGTAATGTCAACGAATAATGAATAATATTTGACTTGAATAAATGAGACAGTTCTGAGGTACAATTCCAATTGTCTAGATGTTCATTTAATACATTTACTCAGACGTTCTGCAGGTAATATGATATAAAGATTGCAAATGTTTCCTTTTCGCGAAAAACAATTGATTTGTTTTCCTATTTTACTTATTTCTTGGAAGTGATAAGCATATTGTTGACAAAAGTTGACAAAGCAAGAAGATTAGATGTTTAAAATTCTGCCGAAGTATTAAGTTACATATTACATTTATGATGCTGCAAATAGAGTTGATTCATAACGTTGTCAAACAGCTACTAACCTTACATTATTAGCGAATACGGAAGTGTATCATCCTTTGAAATAGACTGCAATGTGCATATTCTGTGATTGAGGAAACGGCATTGTAATTAACGATTCCGGTACCAACTAATGAATAGTGTGATCTAATTTCAATAGATGGAAGTAATCAATAAATTTTCAGCCAACACATTTTCGGATTTTGCAATCAAATCAGATGTATATTTAAATTAATTAAGCATGAATATATTATTATTTTAAAACACAAGAAAAGATCCAAGTAAAATTAACATCGATTTAATTAAGAATGCTTCTAAATTTTAAAGTCCTTATAACGATAATTATAACAGGTTTAGTTTAAATAATAATTGAAAATTAACAAATGATTATTCGTTTTAGTTACAAATAAAATTTCGAATTCTTTATTTATTGGGTAAATTATTGTTCTAAATTGCGCTCGTATTTTCTCAATAGGTATATCTGAATAAATGTTTGTTTTTCATGAGACATTGTTGCCTACGAAATTATCAGCCAACGATTGCGTAGGGTTTCTCGACAAATTCCTAAGTTAGAAAATCTCTTGAAAATACGAGTGCAATTTAAAACGATAATTAATCTAATAAATAATAAATTCGAAAATTTATTTGTAAATAAAACGAGCAATTACTTTCTGATTTTCAATTCATATTTAAACAAAATTAACATAAGCAACTGGATTTTTATTTTGTATTATTTATACTTCCGTGTTACAACAATAAATTCCTTATGTTGTGATAACAACAAGAGGGAAATAATCTTAATCTAATGTTAAAGCGACTAAAATGTCAAACATTATGGCTTTTTTTTCAAATGAATTGAATTATGAAATCTTCTGCATAATAATTGTAAATTATTTTCATCTATAGCAATGTAATTTTATTTATGTTGGATATCCTTACTACGAAAAGTTGTTTATTTATTTGTTTTCTTAAAATAAATTATTTGTTAATTGCAGCAAAGCACCATTTTGCCATACTGTCATTTTCTTATCAGTAAAAAATATTATGAAGTCTGAATTCAATAATCCATACAGTAAAAAACATTTACACCTATAATAATAGTAAATTATATCTGTAGTATAAACCACCAAATCTTTGAGATAAAAAAGTAATAAGGGTTTAATTATTTCAATCAAGTGTAATTTATTTAATCTTAATAGTATTGTAAGAAAACGTAAGTGTTAATTAACAATAACGTTGCTTCTGTTACTTGTTTGATTAGCACAATCATGTAGAAACGTTTTGAAAACTTAAATGGCAAAAGTACGGATTTCAAGGTAATAAAGTGCATTTTTATTTACTAGTTGTTGTAACATTTTTATTGGAATCATTTAACACTTTTTTGTTCCCACGATTTCATGGTTCAATTACACTAAGGATATTGCTTGATTTTATTATTAAGTTTACAACCACACGTGAGCCACACGCTGCCACACGTCAGTAATAAATATACAGTAAGTTTATAGAGAATAAGAGAATGTAGAGAATTTTGAATGTAGAAGAAATTATTGACGAATTAATTCCTCTGGTAGCATTTTAATTTGACCATCTAAGAGGTCTTGTTTTCAGTAATTAAAAAATGCAAGTAATCATAAATTCTTTATTATTTTATATTCTTGCTTATAATTTGAGTACCAACTGATATACTATGAAATAGGAGAACATCTTCAGACAAACTGTTATCACTATTATGACTATTTTTAAAATTGTGTAATGTATATATGCTACATCGATACATAATAATAAAATCATGTAAAATCATTCTTCATAAAATTTTACACAATAATTTATAGATTCTCATTATGAAGACTTGTATTTCCACCTTATAAAATAGATAAGAAATAAAAAAATATTGAATGTCTTTCCTGATTTCCAATTAAAATAATCATAGAAAATCATCTGTTGAAGTACTATACGGTATGGCCCATCCATAATATGAAATGACCTGTTTAATTTTTTAATTTAATCTATAACATGTACCTATTAAAATAAGATTTAAAACATAATGTTAACATGTCGTATAAAGACATATCTGCCGAAAGAAGAAAATGAACCATAAATTCAGGAAACAAATGAAAAGAAAAACAAAATCTCGAATCCTATATCTCAAATATCTAAAATTCTATATCTCAAATACTATGTTAAAAGAACGTATCAATGAGAATTACAAAAAAGTAAGAAACGTGGTTTTTTCATTTTGATTAATTTTTTTGACATTAAACCAAAAAAAATAAATATATAAAAAACATCATTGTAATTTGTTATATGCGTGGAGTGAGAAGACTCTGGAGTTAACATGACCTTCAAAAATCGGCGCGGTCAAACGGCCATAAAATGGTTATATTTTGGATATAAGCTCCACCTGCGGTGTCGCGTTTTTGATAGCTGACAGTTTTTCTCGACAAATTCCAAGGAAACAAAATCTCATGAAAAACAAACATTTATCCGATAAAATGAGAAGCACTCGTGCTATTACTGTTGACTATTGAAATATGTTATCTAAGAATTTTAGACCGATACAAAAATCAATAATATTAATATATTAAGAAGTACTTATCTTAGTGTTAGTGGAGGGTAAACTTTGAATTTTTCCTCGACGTATTAACCATTGAATTTTCTCCAAGCAGCTTTCGGTGTTCATCATGGAGATTATTAAATTTGACAGATCTTATGTCATATGACAATTCCAAATTTATCATAGCAAACGTGAATTTTGTTTATGTGTATTTTTGTTTATGAATTGAAATATTGGTTTTCTATTATTGATTTTTACTTTGTCGTTCAAAAGTTTTTCGTTTCTTAATTTAGCTTCTTCACTTTCTTTAAAAAATTCAATGGTTAATACGTCGAGGGAAAATTCAAAGTTTACCCTCCACTAGCACTAAGATAAGTACTTTTTAATATATTAATATACTTAAATCATTTATCTTATGCAAAACTTCAAATTTAAAAATCAATAAATTTATGTTGATTGTATTATTATTCATGTTTTCACAAAAATCTTCATCATTTTTGGACGAAGATGAAAGTATTTCTGTGTATTTTCCTGTGTATCTATCCAGAAAAGTGAGGGAAACGAAATAAACTTCTGCTTATTTACATGCATGAAGATTTATATTGTATTTCGGATTGTTGGCGCTCCGTAATTTTGAACAAGTCCTCTAGGGCTTGGGGGAACGACGACCTAACTTACGATTCTCATATCTTCGGCATTGAATCAGGTAAATATTCCACGCTATCCAAAGAATGCTGTCGCCGAATGTAAGAGCAAATAATAATTCTTCAATCTAACTTTTGAAAACCAAGAAGTGCGTCTTTATTTACACGATGGTTCACAAAAATGTTTATTTTTATGTGTAAGTAACAGACAATAGAAGACTTTTTATTAATTACATTTTTCAAAAAACATACATTTGAAGGAAACGATTATTTTTATGTGGGTTTGCTTGCTATTTATAGTAATTGACGATGTCTACCTGATATAATTTATTCGAATATTAAACGCAGGATACATGACGTATAATATACATATATTAAACTTTAATATATATTTAATTATTAAAGAGTAAAGAGTGTTCCTAGAAATTTATGACGATTATTTTATTCCTGAAAAATAAATAGGTTACTGAAGCATAAATATATACCAATACCATACTTATCAGCATCGCTAACAACTTGATAGACAGCGATTTTCAAAATAGCATTTTTACTTCTACCACTTGTAATGTTCATATCGATGAAAAGATCAAGTGGGTGAAGAAAAAATTGCGTGAATATTGACTGTAGCCCCAAGGAAGTCCCAGTGGCGTACCTGTAATTTGCAAAAGGTGCCTGTACATACTGATTTATATCTTGAAATAATGAAAAAGCATAATTCGGTTAGTTTCTCAACATTGGACATTCTCGTAAAATAAGAATTTACATTCCAGTCCAGTCCAGTTATATCGGTATATCCTCTCGATTCTCAGAATAGGGCAATGAATCAATCAATAATTGACCACTTTATTCCCTAATGAATAAAATTACAGAAACAGAAATTAATAAATTAATTTTAAATAATATCCATAACTATACAATGGAATTTAAATTTAGTTTATATACAGGACGAATTATAATAATGCAAGATTAGGGAGGGTCAAGAAAAAAATTTGGTAATTACTTCAATAATAAAGAAGGATATATTTCCCAATGCATATAATTTACAGTTCCTGGAACACTTAATTCTCTTCATGCACAAATAACTTTTAAATTTGATTTTCACAAAAATCATCTGTTTTCAGCAAATCCTGTTTGGTTTCCACACTTGCAACAAACCGCATTAATTTATTTAAATTGTGTTTTTGATTTTGACTAGTTGTTTCCATTTTTTGGGGAGTACATATACTCTTAAATAAATTATGCTCCGTTCTGATATGCTGGGTTTTTATTAGCTGACCCTTTCGTTGTCAATTTACCCGAAGAGCAAACTTTTGCTAAAAACAAATATTTACCCACTAGAATGAAAACCACTCATTCAATTAGGCGAACAAAAAATGTTTGCTAACTTTCGGCAATTTTAAGTGTTTTTCGAAATATGTTTACATATGCAATTCTGTTCAGAAATTTTAGCTCTAGGGCATGAATGTTTTTTAGCTTGAAACTATGACTTATTACAAATTTAATAGTCTTGAACAATCAGGCGTTAAATGTATGCATAAATTTAATACTGTCTAACAATTAACTATTGTTTAAGCTGTAAGCTTTAAATGTCGATTTTGCACGTTGGCTTGGATGGTATTCAATATTCAGTGTATAATAGTATTTAAAAATCTACCCATATCCCTGAATTTTTAGGTTTAAAATACCTCAACCTCCCTGTAAAAGGGCAAATAGCGTTTTTGAGAGTTTCCTCATTCCTCACTTTTACCCTCTATAAATCCATTTTGATTTTGATCAAGTATGGTTTGATCATATGTTATGTTCCGGATTTGGATCATCCGTAATGATCCAAATAATTAAGTGACTTTACTGCTTATCTTAAGTATTTAATTTTCCAACTTTTTTGACTATCTACATTTTTGAGATTCCTACCATTGTCTCCAATGTTCCTCAAATGACCAATCCTTGATGATATTGCTCCCTGATTCGAAAGATATGATGACATTGATGTAGACTCCTTCATTTTTCGTTTTTGTCTTCGCCAGGAAGTCAAACAGAGCAGTAGACAGTAGGATAGTTCCTTTGCGTTCAGGTTGTTAAAACTGACTCTGATTTTCTTATCTAGTTTGCACTCGACTACAAGCTTTTATAAGCTAACTTGTTCATCAGTATGAATATATAAATATGCCCTGTACAGTTTTCCATCCATATTACTTGGGGGCTGCCTACGGTTGCGATTCATATTTGTACCCAATGTTCCTCATGATGACATTCCTCCTTGGTATGAAAGATTTCTTGACCTCGAGTTTTCTCCATCCTTTGCAATCATCGCCGTCGGCGCGCTGAATCTGAAGATCATTGTTATCACGTTCTTGAACTGGAATTCTATTGTCTGTGATTTCTAACCATACCAAAAAAGCGTATCTATATTCCTGCGAGTGGTTTCTTGTTGATATCTTTTGATTCAAATGAACTCCAAAATGTTTGACTCCTTCTGATTATACTAGGTCCTCATTTATCTCACGGTCGAGACAAATAATACCTTATTGGTACACCAAGTCTTAATCATATTCATCCCTTCCTGAAATTTGTCAAGATATCCTTCTGTGATATATATAGGCCATTTATATGAGGGAAATGCACCAGACAATATTGTAACCATGGTATTCTAAAAACTCATTGAAAGTCAAGCTGGTAAGCCAATCTCAAGGGAGAAGATAGACATTCGGGTGATAATATATTAAAAGTGGGGACAATTAGACTGTAAAACCTGAGTTTCAACATCTTAATCTAGTCAAAAAGCATTCAATATGTGACTACAACTTTAGAGAAAGCTAAACACCATAATAATAAAACATGATAGTATTGTTAGAAGTTTAAATCAAATTTAGTCGAAGAAGAATCCACTACAGGAATTGGATTAAAATCCGTTATAAGTTTATGTACAAAAATCTGCAAGTACGAGACAGGAATAAAAAATAAAAAAACTCATCAATTAGTGGAAAAATACATTCTTAAAAACAACTTATCTATTTCGCTTTCTAATTTATTAGTTTAATAAATTATTATTCTAGTAATTTTTCTTTACTTACTATTAGTTTCTATTTTTGACCTTTACGAAGCCTTATTAATTAATCCCACTCTAAATTTTGAATGCAATTTTCAATTTGTAATTTGAAAACACATATCAATTTGAAATTCAACTTACTTGCAGTTATTAAAATTTAATGAATGGTACACGATTGTACCCATGAATGGAATCCTTTTTTACATATTTTATGATCATCAGTTAATTTAACCCTCATCAATTAATTAAATGAAGTCTTAAAAACAGGTCGCATTACTCTTAAAGCATGAAATAATCATAAATCACTTATTAACAAAACAAAGGGCCAATTAACACCGCAATTACAAAAACATCTCACAATTGCTGATTAGCGGTAAATGAAAATTCAATTTATTTTCATTCAAGCATGCTTTACATCGCCCCCCAAATCAAACCGAAATTAATGAACAAATGAGAGTCTTTATAATTGCAACCAGCCGTCTACAAAAGGCACCAATTCTATTTATTGTGCGCAATCATAAACATATTAATGAGTTTGGTGGAAATTCCAAATACAGATCATTGTTGGGTTTTAGTTAAGGTTAATTTTGCATTGGCGCTCAAATTATTTGCGTTCGAAACAAAAATGTTCCATTTCGGCAAATTATTTTCTGTTCGATCATTATGTTTTTTTGTGGCAATTTCCCTGATAGATGGTAAATTTTTTTCTAATATAATTAAGGCATTTAAATGATAACTAATAAAATAACTGTCTTATGTTTTAGCCCAACATTTAATAACTCCATTAGCTTATGCACCACCACCAGAACCAAAAAGTGTTGTCGTTCCTGAAGTGAACGTTCCTGTAACATGGCTCAATATTATTTTCATGCCTATAAGATTGGTCTTGTATTTTATCCAAATAGTTCTTCAAGCATTGTTTCGTTTGTAATTTCAGTTTTTAAATAATAAAATCATGTCTGCAAACTAAATGAATGCCTTTCTATGTTCCCGAATTATATACTGTCATTTGCTTGCTAACGATTTACATTTATAATATGCAAAACAATTATGCAATTGCGTTTAAGATATTTATGCACTAGGAAATAAATGAGCCAATATTTATTAATTTTATTTATAATTATGCAGCTTGAATCCTGATTGAAAGGATGTTTTTAGTGACTGTCAATCTTTCTGATAATTAATATAATGTGCGTTACAGCATCATTCAAAAATATTGTAAAGAATCAAAAACATTTATGACTACCCGAAAGTAATTGTACCTACATCATTTGTCCGTCACTTTTCATTTTCCAAAGAAATTCCAGAAACATAAATGAAACAAATCGATTTTAAACCCGTCCCATTTTGTTAAGATATGTAACAGTTTTTTAACTTGTTATACATACATAATATACAATTATGAACATGTGTTGTTGAGTATAAATTCTTAGCAACGTAATTTTAAACATTCTTCGACACGAAACAAATATCTTTTCAAATAGTACTTGTGCAAAAGTTGTAAGAAAGTAATAATATGTAGTAAAAAGAAATTATTTTTGCAATTGTTGGCTTTATTTATCTGTATCTGTCGTTGTATAAGATTGATCGATTTCTAAGATGAGATTTCGTACAAAAAAAACACTCTTTCGATAGTTTTGTGATTAGTTCACTCAGTTTCACTTTGGGCCAAATACGAATACTAGCAACCGCTATATTTGTTAATATTTAATCAATAAAAACGAATTAACAAGCCATACCGCATAAGTAAATCGTGCTTAAGGTTCAAATACTGTAACAGTTGATCATGCTTATTTTGGATTTGCCGTTTCTATTTGTCAAAAATCGCAGACAATGTTGAGTCGAACTGACATGTAAACATGTTTTGATTGCCCAAGAGCTAAAGATTGCACAAGGAATTGAATAAGCCTGAATACAATACAAGATAGTATATGGATGCTCCACGAATTAACGCAAAATTATTTTTTAAGTAAACACTTGTTATAATACACATTTTAACACACCCAAATATCCTTCGGATATCCTTTATAAAACCATCAATAGAGAATGTTAAAAAATATTTATCGTCGGGATCATGAGTATTTTATATTTCAGTATTACACATTTATTGCATATTTAATGGTATAAACATAATCATTCTTGACTACTACTTCTTTAAAAAACTTCGACTTTCCTCTTAAAATCCAAATATTATGCCAAAAAATATTTTGAATATTATGAATAACAATTGAATTGGATAATAAAAAATAAATCCGATTATGCCAAGCAATAGTGGTTGCAGCAAATGTAAATTATCCCAGAATCCATATTTTTCTGCTGGTGACTGCTCGATAGGCACTTTTAGTACTTCACTTATTGGTGTCCGTCTAACAACATTTACGGGTTGTCCTGCTGCATTGAATGTCGCCACCGTTCGAGTTGAATCCGCAACTCCAGCTTTAAGTATAATTAAGGATTACGTTAAAATATAATGATAATGATTGTAAAATTATTTTTCAGTACCTTTTACATCATTTGTAAATAAATATAAAATCACGAATAAGAAAATATATAGCGAAAATAATCCTTTTCGAGGTGCCATGATGTCCAAAAAAGCTGTGTGTCTATTGTCCAAATAAGACAACATCTAAAAAAATCCCATTTATACCGATTTTATATAGTGCATTTAACTGGTACTTGTGAAAGTCAATGAATTTTTAATTGCCAATCATAACATTGTTTATGTAAAGGATCATATATTGTGATTTATTTTCCCAAATTTACGTCAATTTCGTCGAAACATGGAGAGCCGGGTACTTTTTACTCATTTTATAATTAACGAACTTTTAATGAAAGAAAATAACCGTAACATTGATTTCAGCAATTAATTATCGCATTACGAAACTGCATCATGCTTCATAAGAATTGATAAAGATGAAGTGAGAGTGTGATCTGAAATCTAACAATATTACTTGAGTGTATATCGTTGCTGAAAGCAATTAAAACCCAGATATTAGCAAATAACTTTTTTATATTATGGTATGAGGCAAATTATGCCCATACTTTTCTTACTTAGCACATAAGTCAATTGTCAATTATTGTCAAATAAATTGTGACTATCAATTGTTATTGGATTATGAGTCAATTCATTATATTCAACAAGGAATTACAAACTATAGCAATCAATTCAGGCACAAGGGTAAAAACAACTTGAATATACTATGTTATGCATACAGATTTTACAGACTTGCATTTTGGAGCATTCACTATACAAGACCACAAGAGATCGAATTCAGAAAATAGCACCCTGAAAGGTGATCAAGGTGACCGCATGCATGAGTACAAGAAGGTCATACCAGGCATATCCTACAGTCAGGGTTTTTGGCATTTGAAGGTAGGAATAATGCAGGGTTACAAAATAGGGCCACACTTAGAGGGTTATCGAATTCATAATAAACTCTGGTACGATAGTGACTGCCAATATTTCTGGGACAGCGTAGACATCTGTGAAGTTTATCAGAAGAGAAAATCGACGATAAAGGCTGGAATCGAAGAATCGAAGGTTAATCTATAGGGAAGGGAATGGAGGTGGTCCTAGATTCTGCCTCGCAGTGGCGATGGAGGAAGAGTTAGAATGTCTCATTCTGAACTAGTATCTTAAAGCCGGAGGATTCAACAACCCAAAATTGATCATTCAAGTCCTGATGGCGGGTATGGTGTTGACCGAAGAGTGCACCACGGAGAAGCACATCATGGTGGACTCGTACTTTCCTACGAACCTAACGAATCCACAGTTACAGGTTGTTCAAGATCTTATTTCCTTCCAGAAATCACACTGTTTAAGATGGTTAAATCAGGTGGTCAATTACGTCATTATATTTGTGCTAGTAGTTTAGTAATTACTCACAAGGGGAGCAAACCTACTTTTGCAAATGTAATGAGGCAGAAAATTCTTGCCCTTAGATCACACTATTTTCATATCGCGCGAACAATAAAACTCTGGTGCGTCCTTGAAGTACCTTGAAGTCTCTAATTTTAAAACTAGAAGGTTACACTGGTACCATTAACTACATGGTGTAACCTGAAAAGGCCGCTAAATAGGATGCAATTTACGACAAAATATAGAAACGAGAAGCGTGGATATTATCTAGAACTTAGGAGATCGAAAACATCCAAAAGAAACTTGGAAGCTATACTGTGAAACTTTATAGAAGAATTTTGCCATTGTAACGCCTTAGGAACTATGAGAAGACTAACGGTATCCAAACTAGTCTCATGAAAATCTGGAGGGTGGTATTTATACTCAGGATGGACTTAAAGGTACCTCTACATGCGAAACATACCAGGCTTGCAAATCTACCCACATCTATAATAGCCTATAAAGTGGTTGCCCACGGTGTATTCATAGATCCGTATGAATTCGTCGATAGCACTGTTCAGAGAAAGTAATCAACCCACCCATGGCCCAAAAATTAGATGACCATGTCAATTAACTAGATATATGCCCTATGTAGAGTATTATCGCCAACCATATGGTCATTCATCACAGACACTTTGCTAGAAGAACTCGGCAAATGATAATCCAACTCATAAGAAGGAGAAAATTAAACATCAAAACTTTCTAGATAAACGGTATTTAGATTAAACTATTCAATAAAGTAAAATATATATTATCCTAAGCAGCCACAAAGGTCAAAAAGGAGTACTAAATGAAGGAGGAAGATTATGAAAAGGTTGCACAAATTGATGGTTGCATCCATTATAACATACATCGCGTGCAGGTAGGATACGAAAACAACTGAAGAATGGTCTCTGAAACTGGCCAGTGACATACAGGATAATATGGTAACGCCATCTACTCATACAGTGAGCATGGACACGTCTGATTGGATCAGAGCCCGTCTGTGGTCCCCTAAAGGTATAATGAAAGCAAGTGTTGGGCTAGACCAGAAGTTTCTAAACTTTTCAATTTTACATGGACACACCCCCGATCATTCATTAACATGTAACTTCTCCTAGACCCCTAATTTTTCATCTCGTCCACTCCCTACAAGATCTTCATCGACCCCTGGGGGTCGTTACAAACCACTTTGGGAATCACTTTACTAAACAGATAAAAATACCTACTCTCTATCCTATTTATTTATCTCTAAATTGATTGTACCTTAAATATAAACATTTTATGGTTTTATAGCTTTTATTGCACATGTTGTTACAACAACAAGATCTTAAAAACCAGTAAATAGCTTAATTAAAAACGAGACTATTTTGCTTAATGTTGACATTAGCACTCCACCACGTTTGTTAAGAAAATCATACATTTCAGCCAAAACTTTATAAATTTCCAATCCAAATATTAAAAAGCGGTTTAGTGGCTTTCCTTCAGCAATCCTTTGAGAAGCTCTTTCAACCATTCCATTTACAAATCTTTGTATAAGTGGCATAAGTACTGTTATTAATCCTTCTCCAGGTTTTGGTGTTATTAGCATTTTACCAATTTCGCTTATTATTGGAGACGACAATTTACGGTTGTTTTGTCCAGAATCACTGATTTCTTCCTCTGATGAATCTTCACTCTGTACATTTAACTTATTCTCTCCAGATCTATAAATTTGTGCAGAAGAGGTCTGCACAGAGCGTTCTTCAGAGGGCAGAGCCAGGGCTTAAACCAAATAGTAGATTAGTAAAAATACAATGTAACATTAGATGATTACCATTGGACAGAGTGCTGACAAGTAATACAAGGACCAACATTTTTAGTCTTGACAGAATAATGGTTCCACTGTATCTAAAATATTTTTCTCGAATTCATCGTAACTTAAATAAAACACCGACGCAGTAATTATTCTCGTGCGATTATATTGTGCAAATCACTTAATGGAGAATTAATATGCAATTGAATTATAAATTGATAATATTGCTATGTATTCATGAGCGTTTTATTGATTAATTGTACTGTGAAATTAATAAAGACTTATAGATTTAAATCGCTCGAAGATTTGCGTACTTTACGCATTAATTTAACAGCGGTGACGACATTGAAGTAAATTATAAGACGTACGATGGGGTGAAGACAGAAGAGATAACTTGAATGGCAAATTTGAACCGTTAACCTCAAGTCGTAAGCTACTGTGCCACGCTCCAGAAGATGCAAACTATGCTAATAAGTCGTTAAGCTGTTTTTCACTTTACATTGGCTAATCACTTATTCACTGACTCAAGTTATAATTAATATTTTAAGTTAATATATTTATAATATTCCATAATATAAATGTGGAATTAAAGTTTTTAAAAGGTACTGCAGCAAAAATCTATAACCAAATTTAATTCGTGATGTAATGTAATCAATCATAAAAAATCGAAATATAAGGTTTTAACACTTGTTTATTGCAGTATGGAACTTTATTGACCAGAATTATGGATTAGTAGAAACATCAATCTGTGTAACACGTGAGCTAATTGATTTTAAGTTCTTGAGGTTCAAATTTGTCACGAATTATAGAAACCAAATCAGGATATCTCAAGAATAAAATTATTTGATTAGATTGATTAGAAAGTACTTTCGCTCTTCGTTTTATATTAACACTTTGACAAACTTGTGAAAGAAGTAATCAAATTGATTTATTCTGGCTACATTATGACAATTTGAACGTGGTTCTATGAACTTAAAACAGAACAAGCCAGATCCATTTAAATTATTTTAAATGTGACTAATGTAGAAAATTAATTAACGGAAAATGAGTTTATCTCTCCAATTGCTCAAATGTCGGATCAAATTTTGGAACTGTCACTTTATCGATAATAAAGTAAAATACATGGCATTTCCTGGCACGAGATTTTTACCTATTAATCTAATGTATACTCAATGCCTAACTAATATTCGAGGTAATTAACTAATATTTTAAGGTCTTGAGTTTCGAATTACGGCACCATTCACAGAAATATATCAGAAATTATACAAACAAAATCTGGAGATCTCAAGAATAAAATGATTTTTATGAAGGTCCCAAATGAACAGCGTGAATAGTTTATTTTTAATTTTGGTTTTCTCTGGGATGGCTTGATTGCAAAGTACTCTGTGTAAAGTACTAGTGAAAGAAGTAATCAAATTGATTTAATCTGGCTTCATTATAACAATTTGAACATCGTTCTATAAACTTAACAGAACAAGCCAAATCCATAAGTTATTTTATAATGGGACAAATGTAGAGATTTAATTAACTGAAAGTGATTTCATCTCTCCCGTCGTTCAAATGTCGATTCAAAATTTGGAACTGTTCCTTTTTCGATAATTAATTAAAAGACATGGCATTTGATATTACAAGATTATTACTTATTAATCTAACTTAACTCAATACCTAACTAATACTCGATGCATTCAAACATGCTGCCCAAATCAGAAGCGATCAATTATTGAATTTTGTAACCCGAATGTAAAATGCGTGAAACTGAAAATTTTACTGAACAGCGGTTCTTACTAAAGATAATATTGAGAATTGTGATGTCTTTAAGAAATTATAAACTCGAGTTTTTAGTAACAAATTTGCATTAGTTCACATAAAAGTTAAATTTAATAGTTCTAGTTAATTTTAATATAAACGTATATTGTTTGTTAGGAACTTTCACTCAAATTCTGCCTTCTTTTATTCACAAGTCATACGTCAAGCCTTTGTCCAAAAAGTTGATCGGTTTTGATCCAAAACTCGAAATTATGGAAGTTGAAGAAGAATCAGCAACGAAAGTATATGTAAGTCTTGTGTTATCTTGGATTGTTTACTTTGAAATTTATAATCATAAGTCAAACTATCTTACCTCACAATCATATGTAAGCTCCTATTCAGCCTTCAATTATGTCGTTCCAAAAGATAAATTCATAGCCATACATGAAATTGTTTATTCCCTTTGATATCCTCCCAAAATTTAAAGTCTTTTCTTTTGCGGTTCTATGGTGGATGTTAAGAATATTCACATTTGGATTCATTCATTATTATAATTTAATCTTAATAATACTTTTGAAGGATTGCAAAATTCTGATATATTACAATAACTAGAAGGAATTTTGAGTTCAAGTAGCAATTCATTTTTCTTATTGCATTATTCATTCAGGTAAGGAAGAAAGTAAGTGCTAATAATTATCACACTCACGGGATAATTACAACTTACTAGAATCCTAACAAACAATTAAGGTCTCGTTAATTTCTTATTTCCTACTGTCTGGTTTTAATTATGGGCTAACAATGCTGATGTTGGAATGAAATGTCATTTGCAAATACAAGATAAAACATTTATTAAACAGAAAAGTCTTTATATGGAATATCATCGAACTGACATTTAATCATTTCTGTATATTCAGCTGAATAAGTTCCTTATTCCTTTACCTTCAATTTTAGGAACTTCCGTAGTTACCGCTGGAATTACTTTCGATATGTAAGTATAGCCAAAAAGAACATCGATAATTGCATTTCGCAGCAAAGCCAGTAATTTTAATAGGGTTCCAGCCATACTAGTCAGAAACCTATAAAGTACCATAAATTGTGCATCTGCAAATAACATGAAATGAATTCTTTTTATTATCATTTACTAGAATTAGTAATTACCTGTTTGGACTAGAAACAAGAACAGGAGTAATCCAACTAACACCAACGCCTTCTTCATTTTTGTTTTTAGTTTCGGTGTTCCTTTGATAATAAATGGAAAGCGATTAAATGAATTTTAGTGTATGAGCTGAACTTATATATGGCATAAATAGGTATATTATTTATTACTAACACACGCTGAAGCAGAATTAATATGGTCCATTGTCGCAGGAAGTTGGAATGTAAATGTAAACAAGTGTAATTAAAATTAAATTTATTAAGTTTTATCGTTCGTTCAATTCAATTAAAGATCGTTATAAATTATCACAATGAAATGGCAGGTTCCATATTTTTATTTGAAAGGTGGTTTTACATAGAAGATGAAATCAAAACATCAACTCAGAAATTAATTTCATATTAAGCAATTGACATTAATCTATATTAAACTGGCTGCCTTAAATATGAATGATACATAAATTTGAAAATTATAAATAAACTTACAATGAGATAGTAACCAGATACTTGTATATGTACATATATGAATTCATATATGAATATCAAAATTCAAAGAAGTTTATTTTATGCGTCTTTAAAACAATCTAATGTACAACATAAATGGTACATTACCAATAACTAATTACAAATCGTATATTGGGATTAACCATTTGGGACTGAGCAATTTTGATTCAGAGTTCTTAAGAAAAAGTCTAATATAAAAAACAGCTTACATACAAATTTAAAATACCAAATTTGATCGCGAAAGATGTGAAGGTTCTTATAATAAGGATGGCCTGCAAAAATCGGGTTTCTGATCATTTCTGATGAAGACAAAAAATTTGTGAAAATCTTGAAAATTTATGGTACTTTTTCGTTGGTCCAATATTTGAGTCGAAGTTGCAATTTGCTATTAAAGAACTGTCGATTTGCAGAACGTCAACTTGGGACAAAAACCGATATTCTTTCTCAATATATACCATCAACTTTTGTTTTATGTTGAAAAATGATCTTAACGGAAAGAGCTAAATGCTCTAACTCAGGGATTCCCAATGAAATCCAGATGGAGCCCCTAGGGGTTTATAAAACCTTGGGTCCTATGGCTATCAGGGGGTTTTTGGGAGTTCGATGAAAAAATTTCAATTTTTAACAAATATGAATAAAAAGTAATACATTTTGTGTTACTAATTATCAGTATGAAATTGTCTTAGGAATCGATGAGGTTGGGAATTTCTGATCTAACTCATTAGAGTTTGATACTCTTATGAAGTACTAGAAAAGTACGATTTCAACATAAACTCAAAAAGCATCTAATCAGCTACGAATTCCACGGTACACAGTGACATTGCTACTAAACAATTAAAATTTTTGGCAAATTAGCTCTGCCAAATCAATTACTTTACTAAAATTAAGTATTACTTCTTTGAATATAGTAATATATAATATAATATATAATAACATATGATTAATATTTTGTCTCAATAATCGGATACACAGTAATATGATATCAAGAAAATAACTCAAATGACAGCGAAGGCGTAGGAAAAATGAAAGTCGGATTTTTCTATTCGTTTGGAGTAAGGAATCCTGTTGCCTATTGCCCTTATGGAAACTTTCCAAAAATGGAAAATAGGAAAATTTTATATAATTAGTCAGTGCCCCTAACATATGAAAAAGATCATTGTAGCACAATGATATTTCACGAAGAAATGAGAATATGTTAGGTTGATTTTGGTTCAAATACTACTACCAATTATTATACTAAAAAAAAAACAAAATAAAACTCCGTATTTGTCATTGGCAAACAAATATTTATTAATGCATAGAAGAAAAACGGTTTTCAATTACTTGTCTTCAACATGACGGAAATAACATCATTAAGCGGTGTATTGAGCAGCTTTGGCCAAGAGCTGGACTGGTGCAATGTATTCTGGCTTGGTAGCAGCAGCGATGGCAGGAACATCAGGCAAAGAGCGACGAGCCCTGACTCTGATGAGACTGGACAAGAGTCTTGCACCAGTCCTAAGAATGCAGGTGATAATGTTGACCACGATACGAGCCAAGCATCCAACGATGCGGAAGGGCAAACGGATAAGGGTTCCTACAACAGCTCCAGCTGCTTCAAGAGGGCTCCATGCGTCTAGAAATTAGATGAATTCAAAAGATTATTATTAAATTATTAGTGTATTGCAAAAAGTTAATTTATTAAAAAACTTACATGTTTGCGTAATACCCAAACAAACCAACAATTGGCAAACAAGGATAGCCTTAAGGAAACTCATTTTGTTGTTTGGTTGTTTGATTTGCTGTTCGAGAACTGCTACGATTTTGACAGTACCAGCCGGGAGTATTTATACAAAAGTTTGAAATTGACAGTACTGCATATTTTGCTAAATCATTTTAAACCGTATAAATTACTCGAATTGTTTTATATTAATTTAATTGTAGTTTTTACAGCAGTCAATAAATTATCCATCGTAGGTTTGATTTCAATTATTGCTGTGATTTGCATAACGTATCAACGATTATTGCGATATTATCGTATGTTTTAAAGTCATTAGTCAAACGAAGTAGTGAATTATTGGTGAAATTAATTTATATTTATACAACTAATATAAGTAACAAATTTCTAGAAATTTTGAGTTTCATGGACTGACAACTGAAGAGATAAGTATTTTGTTACTTATATTTTTTGAAACTATCGAAAGAGTTGTAGTAATTACTACTATTAAAATACCCTCCAGTAATATAAAACATAATACAAACAATATTGCAATAGAATTTCTATAAAAAATTCAAACAAGAATCTTAAAAAGTTTTCAGAAGACACACCCATTTTATCTATGGAATTATCATCAATGACATATTTACAAAAAAAAGTTTGAAAGAGTTACCAAACAGGATCAATTTTTAATGAGACAATCTATATTAATATAAACTGCAAATGAATACAGTAAACCCTTTATTTCTTGATTTCAGCTTAAACTGGTATCATCTAAAAAGATTCTAGCAATTTTTCAAATAAGATTTGGCAATGGAAAACGATCATCATCTTAAAGTATGTCTGAGAGCATTGGCAACTGTAGGACAATGGCCCTTAAAATTTAAAAACTATAAATTCCTAAATTATGTGCATTTCATTTACTCCATCTTCGTATCACTATATTTCGTATATTTTGTTATAACGGAATATATCGAGATTGGATTGAGAATGACTGACAACTTTCTGGTACTTTTAAATAACCTTAGCGTCTCACTTTTATACACAGTTACCATCTATAAAGTCCTAATCATTCGAGGATCTGCCATGAGTAAATTTGTTGAACAAATTCGCACGATTGAAAATATAATTTTAAATGGCGACGATGACGAACTGAAAGTTATTTATATGAAACACGTTAATTGGAATTCAAACTTGAGCAAGACATTTATGAAAATTACAGGGATAACTTTATTACCGTTTTTCATAAATCCAATTATTTTACTGTTGACGTCCAAGCCTTCTGAAGGGGAAGTTGTTGACAAGCCATTGCCATTTAGTTCTTGGTTTCCATTCGATCGGAATGAGTATTATCCTTGGTCATACAGTTCACAAGTATTTGCTGGCATGGTTGGAGGATATTTAACATGTGACACTGATATTTTCTATTGGGCGCTAATGATTTTTGCGATTGGGCAATTAAAAATTCTTCAATATAAATTTCGGAATGTTAGCCGAGATGCCCAATATTTTGTTGATAGTGGAAAAATGTCTAAAGATGAAGCTATCCGTCTTTGTGTGAAGAAATGCATTCTAATGCATCAAATGATTATAAGGTAACCACTGAAATTTCTAATTTTGAATAGCGTTTATTATTTTGCTATATTTTATATACCATGCAATTTAAATTATAGGTATGTTACTGGTTTAGATTCAAAGCTTAAATGGTTAATGTTAATGGATTTTGCCATTTGCTCAATGCAAATTGGTGTCATTGGTTTTCAAGTTATTGTGGTAAGTAATTTCAAGATATCCGTGATAATTTTAACCATTTATAAAACAAAATCACAGCATCCAGAATGTCCTTCTAATCTTCTTATATTTCATTGAAAAAAACTTAATAGAAAACTACAGTCAATATCTACAGACACCGGAATTTTGCTGTTTCCAACTAGTACAAAATCCAAGGATTGTCAAATATATCTAACATAATTAAGGTTTTTTCAAAATTTCTTACTGAATATAAATGGCCCCACACATAAATTATTTTTGAGTCTTGTTTGAGCCAATGGGACTGCTTCATTAAGGGGTTATATGGGTTTCGCAGTTCCAAAAAATTGAAATTTTTTATTGTCTTATAATTTTTATATCTTGAAAATATTATTATTATTATTTCAAGTCTATCCGAATAAAATTTCGTAGATACAGCCTGAGCAAAGTGCGCGTACAAAGTCAGTTATATTATAACCGAATACATACTAAAGATCGTGAGGTTCAGAAAGGCACAAGGAGTGGGGATAAACATGCGCAAATATTGCTCGTTGACAGTAGCGAATGAAATTAAAGGGCGTAGCAAAAAAGCCAGCTCCGTCGAAGTTACCCGAATCGAATTTTGGTTTCTGCGCAGCATGACCCACCCCCACTCCTTGTGCCTTTCTGAACCTCACGATCTTTACATACAAACGCGTTTCTCTAGAAACTTTATTTTCAAAATCGGTTGTCAAAAATTCTCGAAACCTATTCAACCGACCTTGATGATACAGGCGTTTAAAATACTATTTACTAGAACTGAGACGCAGGATATTACTTTATTTCAAATATAACTGAGAAAATTTGAGCGAATTTTTTTTGAAATTCAATTTTCACTTTTTTCCTTTTTCCTTCGTTCATTTTTGTGCTCTTAGCAATAACACAATTTTTTTATTTTTCACTTCTGATGACCCTATCACGAGTTCTGCTGACAACGCAAAAATATCTTGTTTCCGAATGGTCACAGGGAATGCCTTCACAATGGCGGAATTTTGAATACTTTTTGAAAATTTCAAAAAGTATTTTTTACGGGTGAATACCTTTGAGGCAGTAAAAAGTTTTAAGGAATTATTTTATTTTTTGTATGTAAAAAATGATTGAAAATGTGCCGTTTTTTTTCACCTAATAAACCCATGTAACCCCTTAATCAATAGCATGCAGTTGATTGGCTTAAGAAACGAAATAAAAACCATCTTTTCATGAAAAAATCTAATTCATGTACTTACTTGCAATATATTGAGAGATACTTTTGTATTGCCGCAAATTCTCATGTTTAATTAATTTCAGACTGGATTTGGACTCACACAACTATTTGCAATCGAATATTTATTAGCCATGCTTGTACAAATGTTCCTTTTTTATTGGCATGCTAATGAACTTATATTGGAGGTAAATTTAGAAAAATAACTAATGTTTAATCCTAATAAAATTATTTTAGAGTGAAGACATTGCATTAGCTATATGGGATAGCAATTTCTATGAATATCCCTTATCAATTCAAAAGTCTTTACAGTTTGTTATATTGCGAGCACAAAAGCCTCTTAATTTAAATGTGGGACCTTTTTATTCCATGTCTACTGCTACTGCACTTTCAGTAAGTTATTAAAAAAAATCGAAAAATGTATATTGTGAACAGATAATAACCACATGAAATGTTGATTTTAGATTGTCAGAGTTGCGTATTCTTATGTGGCTTTAATGCGCCAGGTTTATAGCTAAATGACGAGCCCAAATATATTTATATCGCAAATATTGGATGGATGATACCGTAGAATAGTAATTGTACACATATCGTTAAATATTATAATAAATTTTATGATTCACACTATTAAACTGAATGGCTTGATACGTAAATATTCAAATAGTTATCTATTATTACCAAAATTATTATTATCACTGTAGAAATATGAATAGGTAATGGTGTAATAATTGTTAGATTAGTCGTTGAATCATTAGAAGCACGAATAAACTCAAATACTATTAGATAAGGTGAAATATAAAATAAAAATGTAGAATATGAGCAATTAGTTCTTGTCTATTATTATCGTTTATAATGGGTCTTCTTTTGTTGGCAACATACTTTTACCAAATTGGCACACATGACTATAAACCTAATGATATTAGGCAGATAACTAACGCTAGATTCATTATCATTAGCTTGAAATCATCTTATGCCCGGTTCCACAAAACTTAATACATGATTAATCAATGATTAATCATAGATTCAAACGTACTGTTTGCATTGGGATGATAAGGCTCTGTTTTATTGTAATCAACCTAATCTTATTCAGCAAGCACAAACCTGGAAATCAAATCGAAAATAGAATGAAAAGCACAAGTAAATATACACTGTAAAATTTGATTTTGCATTTAGAGGATGATAGAACTCAGAACAGAAACGGTAAAATCATCTCTTTTTGATTTTTCCTTTTTCTTAGCAATTACAATAATGTAACAAGTATGATCTTGTTGGTTTAACTTTATTTCTTTGGTTATAAATGACAACGAAAGAAATTTGCACATTTTAATTAGAGACCAGTAATTTGTTATTTTTTAATGCAGATGCATAGGAAACATTGCAACATGCATTCATTACAAGTTAGGAACATATGAAAGCAATATGCGTAGCAGTATCTGGTGAACCAGAAGATATACGAGGATTTTTTGACATTGTCGCTCGGGCACTTATCGAGCTCAGCAGGGGCTGTGGTTAAAGATGGAAGCATCAATAGGTAGTTGAAGCCTTGTAAATAATTTTGAGGGATATAAATATGCTAAATTCAAGATAACTCAGAGGCCGTTTTCATATTGGTTGTCGGCGCCGACTACCATTTCTCTGAATTTGGCAGTCGACGACCATTTTGGTCGACCCGAGGATTGAAAA
>JARJDZ010007663.1:0-18462 GCA_030264555.1 Aleochara sp. GC000083
ATGGGGTCCTAAAAATGCAAAATTTTCGCTTTTTTCGCGTCTTTAACTGCGTATATCTTTTAAACGGTTGAACGAATAAAACTAAAGTTAGAACCAAATTGTAGATCTTGGTGAGCACTTTTCAAAAATGTATGGGTTCATGCCCTTTTGGCAATGGGGAGAACAGAAATCGCGATTGAAGAAAAAAATCGAAAAAAAAGTATGTAGCGAAAAAAGCGATACGAAATTCTTAAAATCGCTCGGGTTTTCAAAAATTTTCATATATCCGAAACTAATGAACCGATTTTGATGATTCAAACGGCATTTATAGTATTTTGACGAAAAAATAACATTGGTAATGGTTCCAAAACTCTGCGGGATTCGGAAATACCCGAACTAGAAAAATGGAGTCCAAGTGCAACATTTTTGCTTTTTTTGCTTATTTAAGTGCGTATAACTTTTAAACAGTAGGACCTACTGAAGTAAAGTTAGAAGCAAATTGTAGGTCTTGATGAGCACTTTCCAAAAATCTATGGGTTTATGCCCTTTCGGTCATTTTTTGCAGCACGAGACTAAAGAAATTTTCGCTTCAAAAATTATTCCATGAATCGTTATAATTCTGACATTCACTCGTTTCCAAAATAATATAAAATCATTAATATGTATGAAACGACTTCAATCAGAACGGAAATCGAATAATTAACTGGTAAATGGTTATGCAAATGTCAGCAAATGCGCAGTTGAACAGCGCGCAATGAGCAGATAAATACGCTTCTATTAAAATCTAATTAATGCCTGCAGCTCCTACAACAAGGACTTGATGAGATGCATTATTTATTGCAGCATTTACATCATAACATTGACCGGCTTCAAGTACAACTCCTTATCTAGACTCGAATACTCCAATTCATCAAGATACTTCTGTAATGGTTGATCTCCTACAGCCGCTTTGTAGACCGCTTCCTTGATGTGCTCACTGTCAACCGTCTTCAAATCGGAAGCGTATCCAATGGCCGCCATTGCTCGGATAAATTTGGTGGCCCCATCCGTTCCATAGGTACCAAACTCCCCCGTGAGGTAATCCCATGGTGCCAGATAATGATACGGAATCCAGAAGGTTTTGTTCACGAAGAAGACCATGTTGGTATCACAAGGATAACGCTCGTTTTCCTGAAGGCCCCAAATGAGTACAGCGCTGTGGACCAACCAGACCATGTTCAGGACGAGATACTGCCTCATCCAGAACATTATCATGATGGACAGGATGATATCTTCACCCCAGTATTCTGCAGGTGCGTTCATTGGCAATAAAGCGAAGACGATGATATAAAGCAATACATAGTATCTGAAAATTTCAAGGTTAAGACGCCATTTTGATTGACTTTTTAAGGATTACTTGTTTTGGAACATAACGACACCATCCTCTTCGATATCCGACATGTCGATTTCCTCTTCCAAGGCTTCCTGATACTCGTGGGGTTTTTGCAAAAATTGCATGAAGTGAGCGTACAGAAAACCTCGTTTATGGTTGTATGGATCAAAATTGGTACCATAGTATTTGTGATGTATACGATGGTTCAGTACCCAGTTGTAGATACTACCCTAAAAATTTCCATTCTTATTGGATTTACTTCATGTATTATCAAAAATCTTACTTGTCCTGCCAACGTCTGACATATCATCAAGAAAATTCTGAGTCCTTTTGATGCTTTGTATGAACGATGCGCCCATAATCGATGTGATCCTGCTTTGACACCCAATAATCCAGCAAAACATAGTACAGTGCCTAAAAAACCACACATATAATACCATATATTCAATTTTACAACAATTTGCTGGTACTTACAGAATAAAAGTGTTCTTATCATCGCCTGCGTACAGAGATACAATGTGAGAACTGATAGGACATTGAAATGCAGGAAGATGATGACTTTGAACCAATCAAACTCCCGTTTCAACTTTTCTGGTACTTCCATTCGTCTCTCCATTTTCCAAAAATGTTTGTGACTGAAAATCCAACAACTATTACCCGCTATTGCCGAACGCTAAATGATAAACGCACTCATCATCAACACCGAGTAAAAAATTTCATGCAACGTAATAACGACCCTTTCATTTGCAAACAATATGGTACAAATGAACTCGATGACTCTTCGAATCGTTTTTTCACTTCCTTATACTGCATGTCCCAGAAAATCAAGAACAATTTTAAGGTGTACTTTGGTGATAACGAAATTTCGTGTCGGCGAAATTCAATACGCGACTGTGTTTATATTACACTCATTTATGGACAATTAGCATGAAATTAAGTGCAGCTTAAGCATTTACCAGTCAAGGTAAAATTTCCACAGCTGTATAATGAACACTATTGTATTGTAATTTAGCTGCGTAATACTGGAATTTAGTTTAAGTCAGCCATGAGACTTGAAAAACAAATATTCAAAAATTTTGTTTCAAAAAATGTAACCTAAAAATTTAAGTGTAGGCAACATATTGAACAATTCCAAACTACGTACAATTGGTTGCCGATACATTTGTAAATTTAAATTTCCAATTTTGACTTTGAATATTTTCTAGGCCAAGAATTACTATGCTTAATGAGTTGAAGATATTACCGTTGGTGAAAAGGGGCCACTTGTAAAATCGGTGCCAAGGTTTATGAACTTTACCAACGAAGATGCGCCTCGAATGCTCCAGTTTCATTGTTGTCGTTCGTCGTGGAGTTGATTGGGGGAAATCCATTGAAAGTTTAATGAAGCTCATCGTCGGACGACCTTTTGTTTCCTTCGATGAGCAATGGTGGTGGAAACCACGCGCTGCCACCACAACCACCTCACAACGGTTTGTGGCTTAGTCCCGAAAGCGCGTCCGAGTTCAAAACTCATTAATGTGTCCGTTAATTAAAACCAGCCATTCGATTCCAGGATACTGAAAGCAATCAAAGTTATGAAAAGTCGTAAGAGATGTGGTACGAAAGTGTCGAACACCTGCAGTGAGTTTTTAAATGATTGATAAGCAATTTCCGCGAGTGAATGATGAAGCCATCACACACGTTATTACTTCCTGCATTTCAATTGGATTTAATAATAAAGTGTCTGCGCCGGCCGTATATAAAGAATGATGGCAATTATGCAACGTTTCCTGCGATCAGTCCAAAATGCTATCCTCAGTGATCATCTTTATCTTCACGAGCAGTGCCTTACTCTTCGGTGGCGTTCACGCTGATAACAATTTTCCATCGTTGATCACGACGAATGCAACTTTGGGTGAGTTGTCCTTCATGCTGTTACTTTCCTTTGCTTGGTGTACAAATTTCTGGCCTAGTAGTAGCAACTACTTGTTGGTTCCTCCTTGAAAAGGGAAATTGAAATGTGGGTTAAGGCGAATCGTCACTACTCACTACTCATTACTCATTACTAATGCACGAGCCTTTCGATGCTTGCAAGACAACTGAATGGCGGACCTAATTCAATGGTCAATGTCAAATGATTACTCAGAAACACTATGAGCTGGTTTCTTGTGATTATCCTTTAGAACATTCCAGATATCCCTTTCTAAGAATGATGAGTGTGATATCCCTTTTTATGATGTAAAATCGATACAGTTTTCTGTTTTGTTGCTTCGTAGAAGATTATAGAACAAAAGAATGTTCCCATTGCAATTCCAATTTCAATATGACCTTGAAATATTCCAGCCATTGTAATTGACCGAGAATACCTCGCTGAAGACTTCGAGAATATCCGAGATAGCATCGAAAGATACCTGGTGTTTGCCAAACGGGAAATCCTGAAACATGGAGGTGTGAATGTAAATTACTATACATGGACCAGTATCAACGTAAAACGAGGTAATCTTACCAATTTCCCTTGCTCTTTCTTCCCCAAAATTTTAGAAACCTCAAGTCTAAAATCATCTCTGCATAGATATCACCGCAGTTTTGAGTATTGCTTCCTGCAAGGATACCTGGAACCTCTTCAAGTCAACCTCCTCAGAGAACATCCTTCACATGGCAATTTCAGGTAACACCTGAAACTTCTGAAACCCCAAAACGTCAGTTTGTAATATTTGTATGATTATGCTAGAAACTGATTGTCCTCGAATGCCTGCGGACATTGCTTTCGCTGTACCATTACTAAAAACCGGTGAGGAGATGCCCCAAATTGTCCTGGACCTTCGAACCTCCAACGTCCTCAACAAATGGACCTCAGTGACAATCCTCTACGATGCAACCCTCGAACGGGACATGGTCACACGTGTGGTAACTGCATTGACGAAGGAGTCGGATGCCTTAAAGAAAAACCAAGCTGTATCAGTCATCAAGTTGGATACAAGTGGTACACCTACAGAGCAACGCAACTCGATCAAACAAGTCCTGCAAACCTTGAGCACGAAAACCCTAGGCTCCAATTTCATGCCCATCGTCAGCAGGGAATCCATGGAGATCATCATGGACGTCGCCAAAGGTTTGGGGCTTGTGACACCTACCACTCAATGGTTGTATGTCATCGCTGATACAAATGCTACCAGAGATAACATTACAAGTGTGAAGAAGCAACTCTCCGATGGTGATAACATCGCCTTCGTGTATAATACAACTTCAGGAGGGCAGAATTGCTTGGTAAGTGCCTACAGCAAGTAAAGATAACATCTAACCTTACTCACCTTGAATTTCATAGAGTGGACTACAATGTCACGCTGAGGAAATCCTGGAGGCCTTCGCCAAAGCCTTGGAGTCATCAATCATAGCAGAATACGAATTGGCCAGCCAAGTATCTGACGAGGAATGGGAAGCTATCCGACCTTCCAAACAGGACCGACGAAACTCCCTACTATCAAACGTCAAAGTAAGTCACCACCAACTATCGGGATCAACTTCTAATTGGAATACCTTCTTCGTGGTCCTCCATAGAGCTACCTCTTGCAGTACGGAACCTGCGACAACTGCACCTCATGGCGATTCCAAGCCAGCGAGACCTGGGGTCGCGAATTCTTCGTAGCGTCGAAGAAGGCGTCCACTGAGGAGATCATCCAGGTGGGTTCGTGGCGCCCGAGCGATGGGGCCTCAATGGTCGACGAACTGTTCCCCCACGTCGCGCACGGCTTCCGCGGCCGGGCGCTTCCTCTGGTGACATTTCACGTAAGTTGGCGAAGACCTGGGTAAACAACTCTGATGTAAACAACCGCACACGCGTTCCAAGCACTGGACAGGAATCCGAAGCAGGCTCATTTACATTCACGCTCCATCAGCGTGCTCTCAGCGTGCTGGCTACAAGTTCACCGTTTCACCTTGCTGTCTCAGTCGTAGTAGCACTAATTATTCATCCGCTACACTCCGCTGAAGCAGATCGAACTGGATGCGAGTAAAAGTTTCTCGAACGAGGTCGTTGCTTGCGTTGCTTTCGCAGAACCCACCATGGCAGATCGTCACCGTGAAGGAAAATGGAGACTACGAGTATTCCGGGATCGTCTTCGACATCATCGGAGTCCTTTCCAAAAGTCTCAACTTCACCTACTCCGTTGAAGTCATCAAGCTGCAGGCACGCACCAACCTCTCCGCGATTTGGAACTCTTCAACCATGGGGGCTGGTGCCAATGAACACATCGAGATCTCGGATGTGACTACACACCTCATTCCAGAACGGATCGTCCAGTTGATCCAGACCAGACAAGCTGCAATGAGTGCAGCTGCCTTCTCAGTCACAGAACACAGCAAGAATATGGTCAATTTTACGATGTCGATTAGTACACAACCCTACACGTTTCTGGTCGCGCGCCCCAAAGAGTTGGGACGCGCCCTGCTCTTCATGTCCCCCTTCAACAAAGATGTATGACCATACCCTCACTTTCTACCAACACCCCATTCACCCATGATTGTATTTCAGACCTGGTTGTGTCTGGCAGCATGTGTTATTGCAATGGGACCCGTTTTGTACTTTGTGCATCGATTCAGCCCCGTTTATGAGTACAAGGGCATTGCAAAGGCTGGAGGGTTAAGTTCTATTGAGAATTGTATCTGGTTCATGTACGGCGCCCTCTTGCAACAAGGTAGGTTCCAAGTTGGTCCCTCGAGGTTTTAATTTTAATTTTTGTGGTTTGAAGGTGGGATGCATCTACCATATGCAGATAGTGCTAGGATTATTGTGGGTGCTTGGTGGCTGGTGGTGCTCGTAGTGGCAACGACCTATTGTGGTAATCTCGTAGCATTCCTGACCTTTCCCAAGATAGACAACCCGATTGCGACACTCGAGGATCTTTTGGATATGTCCGAAACCGTCACCTGGAGTATCAGCCAAGGTAGCTATCTACAAGCCCAGATGAAGACCTCCAAGGAGGGGAAATATCAACGGTTGTACACCGGGGCTAATGCTTTGGACCTGAATTCTCCGTCAATGTTGGCTGAAATTCAAGATGGCCGACATGTTTTCATCGATTGGAAGCTGCGATTGCAGTATGTAATGCGCAAAAACTATCTTGCTACTGATAAATGTGTACTAGCCCTTGGTAAGACCTTCAGACAGGGTGTACCTGGAATGTGGGATAATGAGGTTTTGTTTTTTCAGGAACGGATGAGTTTTTTGATGAACGACTTGGATTGATTGTGGCCCAAGGATCCCCGTATCTTCCCCGAATAAACGAAGAGTATACCCTCACATATTGAGGACTTGAAGGTGCGAAATTAAAGTTGTCTAAATTCCAGGATCAAACGATTGCATCAAAATGGTCTCATCGATAAATGGCTGAAGCAGTACCTTCCAAAAAAGGATAAATGCTTCAAGTTGCGGAATGTCGCCGAAGTGAACAACCATACAGTGAATATGGACGATATGCAGGGCAGCTTTTTCGTCCTGTTTTTCGGGTTTGTCCTGGCGAGTTTCTGGATCGCCGGCGAAAAGTTGTGGTATCGCTACGTGACGAAGCGACGCACCCAAATAATCGAGCCCTATGCGAAGTAACCAAGCGGTATTCCCTTAAAACATTTACTCCATATTCCGACACAAAGCAATAAAAAATGAAACTACAATCATTTGTTGTTATAGGCACTAAAAACTACAGGTATATCCCCATCACAAAACCGAAAACTATCCCGAACGTTAGAAGGTATGTTTAGCAATGATGCATATTGGCGAAGTGCTCCTTGTTCTTGAAGGTGGGGCCCCACGCGCCGTACTTGTCGGACTCGGCGGCCTTCTTCTGCTTCTCCTTGTCCATGCGCTGGATGGCGTCGTACCCGGTGCGCTTCGCCGAAGGCTTCTCCCACGAGGCGGCGGCGTTCGACACCCGGGAGCTGGTGTAGTCGTACGAGGAGGTGCCTTGGACCATGGTGGCGGTGTGGTGATTGCAGGTGTGGGTGGTAAGCGGATGCGACCTAAGGTAATCTAAAAGCTCCTACGATGGGGTGGTCCTGCGGGCGAGGAAGCTACGGGACGTGGTGGATCTGCGTGAGGACTTGAAGTTCTAACCGATTGCCGGAGTTCCCGCGACGGCTGCCCTTGCGAGTCGTGAGATGTTTGTCCAATCTGTAACCGAACCATCATTAGACCCGATTCCAAATTTGAAGGTACCCCAAAGGTTATAGTTATAATTACCGAATGACTGGAAGAAACTTCAAGCTGGGTTGGTATACTGCGAGTCTACTATTCATTGACACATACGATTTGGGCACACATTTACTATACTGTTCGACGACTTGCTTGCAGCACGAAGCACGAGGTAGATTGGTGATAAGCGACTGATTCGCTTGGAACGCAGTTGATTCACTTTTATACCCGCTTTAACGCGCCGAACGCCAATGCAGACTCGCCATAATATCGTCGTGTGGTAGTGGAAGTTGATTTTTTCCATGCGAAACTCTACAACTCGAAGAAATCAACTTATTTATGAATCGGTGACGTCACCAACGAGCAACACGTTCGTTTGCATTCTACTTGAAGATTCGGGCAACGAATTTCGACCTGCATTTGATGGTACCATGACAATTCGGTTATTGAAGCGACGCCATTTGCAGAGCATCCTTGGGCGGCCATTTTGAGGGTTGTTACCACATGGAAGTCTCCTCGATTCGTTTCGTATCTTGTTGTGCATGCTGTAATCACGTGGAACAATCTACATGCAAATTTCCAATCTAATCAGAATCGGCTGATTATCATGTATCAGCAAGATGGAAATTGTTCATCAATCAGGAGAGTGATTATTCATTGTTGTCCTGTGTCTAAGAGGCTCAAGCGACGTTAGCAACAAGTTCAACGTGCAGCAACGTCTTGCATTCGTCTAGACACCAGTATGCAAATTTTGTATTAAGGCTTTATTTAGAAAAAAGTCTGAGTGCATTCATTGGGAGAAAAAATGGAAGTTAAACATTGTTTTTTGCTTGCAGAATTGACGGCGACATTGGTGTGAAACTGAGGCTGATTTGCATACGTGTAATGTATTTGCATGGTTGGAAACTTTTCTGCCAGCCATCGAATTGGACTCGATTCCTCCAAAGCGCGATTTAAATACCAAGATGATGCGATGGCAAATTAATGTTGCATCAGAATTTGTTGATTTCTGTCGGTCATATGGATTTTGCACATAATGCATCAGTTTGCAAATTGGTTGCTAATTTATGGATGTTTCCAAATGCACAACAATCTTCCTGGCCTCAAACGCAACCAAGCTTACATGCTTGTAGTAGTTTTTGACAGGATTTACCTGCTATCTTGCACGTAGTCAATGACAGACAGTTTTTACATTTTTGGTAACTGACCAAGACATTAAAATATAAACAAATAACTGGTTCCTAATACTTTGAAGTCATCATACTTGACAGCGTTGATTTCTAAGGTTAGTCTCATTCTTTTTGGGTTTCTAATGTTAGACAATATGATGAACTGTTCAACGGTTTATTTACCATTCCTGGTTGATATAATAACTAATAACAAAGATGGCTGATTGATTGTTTATTATTTACTAATTTAGATGATGAAATCAGGAAGTCTAATAAGATGGTTTCCTTGGAGAAGTCAAATTTATGATGTTGCAGCTTTCTGAGTTTCCTATTTCATTTGTAATGTCATGCCAACTTGATTTTTCTGAAACTGTCAATGACAATCATGGATTTCTGGATAAAAATGCAGGAAAAACAAGGCCCTCTATGTTTTCATCCATCGGAATTGCCCTAAATTATTGATCCTTAGTATCAATTAGTTTTTTTCACTCATAAAACAATTGGAGTTATTGGTCCAATATTATTTTAGGCAATTTTATCAATTGGGATTCATAAATCACATCTTCAGTATAGGCAACCAAGTATACTCGTGGTTTGAAAATAAGGATAATAATGCAAAATCAGTCTTCTTTTTTGGTATCTTCTTGAAGATTATTCCATAGTGAAACACAATGAGTAAATAAATAATAACACATTATTAGTTTGTTTGACAGGTAAATATAATTTCAAGGTTGAGAAATTTACATTAATATAAGAATCTAAGAATCCATAAGTACAATTTTACCCTAATATATACGAAACAAACGTTCACTAAATTTGTCCTCAGTACTTAATCTGGCCTAAAGTATTCCACAGATTGGTGGAAAAGGTATCAAAAAGGTAAATCTCAGTTTGTTTTTGCCATTTTTTTAGTTTTATCCCATTATCGGTAATCCAAAAGTTGTGTGTCCAAAAAAATTGTTTGTTAAAAACTTTGTGAAATGCGTGTACGGTTTTCCATTCCATATTGATTTCTCTCACAATCCCGAAATATCCTCAATGTTGTGTATGTGTATGTTATTTTCTACATTGTATTCAGAAAGAGATACAATTTGTCGGAGTCAGATTTGTACGTCGTAGAATAATCATAAAATTGACAATTCCGTTTTGCTGTGCGATAGATTGTAGTTCGGCTGAATGTGTGCGCGATTTTTTTTTGTATTTTTTGTAGAAAGAAAAAATATCGAAAATAATCAAAAAAGTATTCAAATTATTTGCGAAGATTTTTAGCAACTGACCAGGTTGCAGGAGTTTAATAAGTCGTATAACCCACTAAATAAAAAAGGAAGTCCCATGAAAAACAATTCACTTAAAATTAATTTTCCCTCCAAGCCATGCACCGGTGTTACGGGTATATGAGTTGAAGAGAAAAGTCATTTCGGTTTACTAAAATTTATCAAAATTTTCAGGGTGACGATGTGTCAATGTCTTTTGTCGCGTATGCGGCGAACACGCCGTTTTTGTGGTGGGGAAAGCGGTGGGGGGGATTATTTCCAAGATGGCAGCGGAAAAACTGGGACTTTTGTGTTACGTTGTGTTGTGTGCGTGTCATATGTCGTGTGTCATGCGTTGAATTGATGTGTTGTGTATGTTGTGTAAAATAGCTGTGTATTGCGTCCAAAGCAGTGCACTAATTTGGTTATTTGTTGCAGGATGTTGGCACAAATTGGTGGTCTTGGTCTTCGATTCAATTTTTTCCTCCATTGATTGTTAGAGCAGGCAAGAGTGAGGTTAGTTGACTGGCTTGTTGTTTGCGGTGTTGTTGCACATGTGGCAAAAGGTGTGATAAGTCATTTGGGCTGCTTACCTATCCAATATTGTTTATGATTACCATAATGGGATTATATCTGATCTATCTGTAGATGGAATATTGCATTGTTTCGTTTGTCGTCTGAATGTTGGTTATCCTGGTGGTGGTTGGTAGACTTGCTGGGATCACACCAAAGCCAAATATGCGTGCGCTTACTTGATGTCGCGAGCGCCCTCATTGGGGCACGACAACTGATACAACAGTTGCAGCAGGGTGCGGGTCGGACGCCCGCTCATCCTGTTCTTGGTGTAATACGGATATACCTTATCGTCAGCGAGCATACTCACGCCGGTGGTATCAAAGTGCAGCCAGTCGATGCAGTGCACGAACTGGTTGAGAAAAGCGGCAGCCAAACAGGGATCACCCTTGCCCTTACCCTTGTTGTCCACGTCAACGGAGCGGAAGTCCGTCACCTTCTTGTCGAAGTACTTCCACAGCGGCATGCGCCACACTCGATCTCCCGTGATAACGCTCGCCTTGCGCACCTGCGACCACATCGTCTGCGAGTTGGCGAACACGCCGGAAGCGCCGAAACCAAGCGCCGACCGGATACCAGGAGTCAGGCTGGCAACATCGATTAACAGACGTGGCTTGTAGGTCGCCTGGCCGAAAACGATGCAATCAGCGAGTGCCAGCCGGCCCTCATTATCCGTATCCGTGATCATGATGCTCTTGCCGTTCATGCCCATCACCACATCGCCACATTTCATCGCCATGCCGCTGGGCATGTTCTCGCAGAGCGCGATCACCGCGTTGATGTTGATGGGCAGACTGAGGGCAGAGACGCAGCGCAGCGCCCCCACAATGGCGGCCGCACCGCTCATGTCGGCGCGATACTTGGCCATTCCACGGCACTTCTTCAGGCAGAGGCCGCCGCTATCGAAGGTGATGCCCTTGCCGATCATCAGCACCGGCTTCATGTCCTGCGGCCCGCCGCAGTACGAGATCTCGAGCAGCACGGGCGGCTCGCAGGAGCCGCGCGCCACCGCCATGAAGGCGTTCATCTTGGCGTGCTCGATCCAGTCGCGGTCGTGCACCTCGACGCGGATGCCGCACGGGCACAGCTCGTTGACGCACTCCTGCGCGAAGTGCAGCGGCGTCATCAGGTTGGCGGGGGTGTCGGAGAGGCGGCGGGCGAGGTTCTGCGACTCGGCCTTGAAGAGGCCGCGCTGGAAGCTGTCGCTGTCCGGGTCGTCGTACAGCTCGATGGAGGGTATCACCTTCCAGTGCTCGCGCATCTTGTTCTCCTGGTAGCGCCACAGCGCCAGCGCCGTGCCCTCAGCCGCCTGCTCCGGGAAGCCGAGCCCCTCGACGAGCACGCGCGTGCAGCCCTGCTTGCGCAGGAGGACGCCGCCCATGCCGGCCGCCATGCGCACCGCTTCCATGCCCTCGTCAATCGCCTCCAGCTCGTTGTAGCCCAGCTTCTCCTTGCCGAGCCCCACGACGGCGATCGCCCAGAATTCGTTGTCTACATTGTTGAACGCCTTGCCTTTACCCGGCTGTAAACTCTGACCAGACCTGCGCGTCAAAGCAGAAAAAGGGGTTAGAGGGGAAACACGTCAACCCGCGCGCAGCGTTTTTTTTCGCGAAGGACTCACTGTTTAACCAATTCGAGAATTTTGTTATCGCATTTATCATTGAATTTCTGCGCCGCAGGGGTGAATATCGGTTCGCCATCTTCACCCTCGTATACGCCGACAATCAAGCCTTTCCTCTCCGTTGGGCACTCATCGGAGCACAAACGGCGAATGCCGATTATTCTACGCGTGATTTTATTCAGAAAACCGGTTGGTGTTCGAATCATCATATTCGGAATATTAGAAATTTTGCCAAATATTCGAAATTCGATTTGCACTAAATCGACAAATTGTAAATATTTAATCTAATGTGTATTTGGTTTGAATTAGGCGTTACACATTTCACAAAAATAATTTTGGACCAGGTAGCTTTTCAACGGTGCGTCTTGTAAAACAAACAGATTTTTTTGATTTGTTATATCATTACAAAATCTATCAATAGTTACGCGTTATTCAATTGGTAACAAAATTTCGTCCATGGAATGAGTGATTTCTAGCAAAATAATTAAAATCACGGCCTTTCTGATTTTCTAACGGTTCTCGTATATTTGGTATTGAAGCAGTGCTGCCAACCGAGCTTCCACGTCATTCAATTACACCAGGCAATTTAAAGGTTATGTTTGCTTTTTGTTAATCGTCGTTTCAACCTGTTATTTGTGAAGAAGAAGACATTTTTTTACACATTTTCATATCATGGTAGACTCAGCAACACATGTTGATGGCCTTAGAGAAGCATTGGACATCTTCTGATGCTATAGGTATAGTATAAATTCCTGTATATTGAAAATATGTACAAATATCTTATTACTTTCATGTATGCAACAACTGCAAGATCAATGTGTGAACAACTACCTCATTATTTTGCTTACAGAATCTGCATTCATTGAGGAGGCTGCAGCACATGTGAAGGTTTGTGTTTACACAATTGATAAATAATTTCAAAATACACAAATATGGAGAATTTCAAGAAGCCAGGGACATTTGAAGTGCATCTTCCAGCATTGTGGGCTTCTGCAGCAATCTGTTAAGGTATAATATTAACAATTTATTTCTATAAATAGAATGTGTTATAATGTATGTCATAGTTTTTCTTATTTTAGTATCTTCCATATGTGTAGCAGGTTTGTCTGTAAATATAGTGAACTTCAATGAGCCAGGGACATTGAGAAAGCATCTCCAAGCAGTGAGGGCTCTTGCAGCAGTCTCTCAAAGTATTTTTTTTACAATTTATTGTCATAATTTTTCTTATTTTAGAATCATGTTTCTTCGAGCCTGTTCAACAAATATGGAGAACTTCAAGTAGCAAGTCTCTTAAGGTATTGTTTAACAATTTATTTCAATAAATACAGTTTGTTATAATGCATGTCATAATTTTTCTAATGTTAGAATCTGCTATGTTTTCGCAGCATCTGCTTGACAAATATGGAGAATTTCAAGCTGCCAGCAAACTCAGTATCTATGGAAATCATATGCAAATGGCATGGGCACTCTGCAGCAGTCTTTCAAGGTATTGTTTTAACAATCACAATTGTATTATGTATACTTCAACTTTATATGTTATCGTTGTGGTGTGGTTTTTGACAATTTGTAGCTGTGGGGTCTTCTGTTCTAACTCTTTTCTTCATATGACTTTCCTTCATATTAAATTGAATATTTAATTCTTCAGTTTCTTTGATGTTTGTGTTGTATTTTTATAAATATATTCTTTAGATTATTTCATGTTTTGTTTTCGCTTTGTGGCTTGATTCCTTATTTGTTGGTTATGCTCGTGGCAGGAGCTGAAGCAGTAAAGTGTCAAATAGCGGGAATAAAGCAGCACTTTATCTCCGGCACTCATTACTCCCTCTTGTATAGTCGGTCCGCTGAATATTGGGTTTTATGGCCGCTTTTTACAGGAGTACTTTGTTAATTGAAATTTCATCAGAGACGCCATTTTCTCTGGAGGTTGCTACATTCATCACCCATCACTATTTTTGAAGCATAGTATAAAAAGTGACTTTTTTCTCTTTATATTTCTTGTAACAGAACCTTTAAGTATTTTGTGTCTGCCACACGTTGGAGGTAACGGAGATGGAGTTCTAGTGGCTTTGTATAAATATTGCTGTAAGTGCGATGAGTAAATAAACATCTAATTGTATTTCTTATTGTTGGGCTTTTCACTACATGTTCAAGGAAATGAAGTAAGCATCATTTACAAAAAGTTTTTATTTGAATGTTTCTTGTTTTAGAATTATTCATGCATGGTTGCAGCCCCCTTGGCAAATATGGAGAACTTCAAGATGCCAGTGACATTAGGAAAGCTCTCCAAGCATGTGGGCTCCTGCATCAGTCTCTTAAGGTGTTGTATTAACATATTCTATTAGTATAGTTCAAGAAACCAGAGACATCTGAAACATGTGTTCCAGCATTGTGGGCTTCTTAATAATTTATATCTAATTCATTCATCAATGTTGTGGGAGATTACTGTGCAAATATGGAGAAAATCAAGAAGCAAGGGACATCTGAAACATCTTCCAGCATGCTTCCAGCTTTGCATATTTCATTTTCATTATGTCATTTCATTTTTGATTTGGAATCATCCATGTTTTGTGAAAGGATACTGTATAAATATGGAGAAGTTCAAGAAGCCACAGACATTTGAAGCACATCTTCCAGTAGTGGGGTCCTACAGCTGTCACTTAAGGTATGCTATTAACAATTTATTTCTATAACTACAATATGTTACAATTATGTCATAATTTTTCTCATTTTACAATCTTCCATGTTTTGAGATTACTGTGCAAATATGGGGAAGTTCAAGATGCCAGGGACATTTAAAAAACATCTTCCAGAAGTGTGGGCTCCTACAGCACTCTCTTAAGGTATAATATTAACAATTTATTCCTATAACTACAATATGTTACAATTACGTTATAATTTTTCTCATTTTAGAATAATCCACGTTTTGTTGCGATTTTGCGTACATTATTCCGTGATTTAACGTCGGCCACCCGTCGTACATGGTCTCTTTTCTCGGTTGCCGAAATCCGAATTTGCGACGGGAGGCTAAGTTGCTGCTCCGGTCTGTTCAGCGATTTGCGGCTTCGGCAGTCGGCTTGACATTAGACTTGAGGCCATGTCTCCAATTCTGTGATCCTATATTGGTCATAGGCTACCCATTTGCAAGTTATATCGGAAGAGAATTTACGTAGTTGTTGCTGGATTAGTGCAACTGTTGCCCAGTAAACTCCTTCCAATGCTGAATTTGGATTTTGGGAATTTTGGTGGAGGAGTTTAACGCCATTCGGGCTAATTTTTTTAATCACGTATTTCACCGATTCATCTCTAGCCGAAAACCAGACAAGGTATGCGTTTTCACTCTTATCATTTCTTCTTTCACGGGAAAAACATTCCCGTCCTTATTGTGCTGAAATTTCTGTTTAGTTTCATTCATTCACGTAAATCCACCTGCTTTTTCTGTTTGAGTTGGGTTTTGTGAATGTTTGCCCTCCCTAGTTTGATACTCAAGTTCACGTCCACGAGTCTACGCCTTCATATCGGACGGAAAGGCGTTTACGGTTCCGGATAAATCATTACTATCTCAACTCGAGGGAGAGGAATCCATCTAGAGGCGCCGCCACGCGAAAACCACGCGGCCGCCGACCGTAATCAACACAGGAGATACCGAGCAGATTCGTGTCGTTTTGTCTCGTCTTATCTATTGGGGACCTTGTAGTATTTTTACCGATTCGATTAGTAACACACTGAATTTCACTGAATCGGCTGCCTTTGTGCCGGTTGTTGTTCGGATAGCTGTTGTGTTGTTTATTATACCATAGGAACAACGTGGGAAATCGAGTTCGGTAGCGCGACAAACGATCTCTACGCTTCCGGGTAGTGGTGAGTGCGAATACAATGTGTTACAAATGTGTTTTAATTTTTCTCATTTCATATCTTCCACATTTTCGTGGAGTTGCTCGACAAAAACGGAGAATTTCAAGCTGCCAGGAACCTTAGAGAAACATCTCCAAGCAAAATGGACTTCTGCAGCAGTCTCTTAAGGTATTTTTTAACTATTTATTTCAATAAATACAATATGTTCTAATGTATGTCACAATATTTCTTATTATAGGATCTCTATGTTTTCGTGGAGTTGCTCGATAATTTTAAAGAACTTCAAGCTGCCAGGGACATTGGAGAAGCATTTCGAATCAGTATGGATTTCTGTAAAAGTCGCTTAAGGTACTATTTAACTAATTATTTCTATAAATACAATATGGAATAATTTATGTCATAATTTTTCATACTTTAGAATCTTCCATGTTTCTTGGAGTCTGTTCAACAAATGGAAATCATCTCCAAGCAGTATGAGCACTTTGCAGCAATCTCTTAAGGTATAGTTTAAAAATTTAATTCAATAAATACGATATGGGATAATGTATTTCATAATTTTTCTTAGAATCTCCATGTTTCTTGGAGTCTGTTCAATAAATATGGAGAATTTCAAGCAGCAGGGAACATATGGTAATCATCTTCAAGCAGTGTGAGCACTGCAGAGACTACTGGTATTGTTTAACAATTAATTTCAATAAATACTATTTGTTATAATGTATATCATAATTTTTTTTATTTTAGTATCTTCCATGGTTCTTGGAGTCTGTTTGTCAAATTTAGATAACTTCCAGCTGCCACAAAGAGATAGAAATCATCTTCAAGTAGTATGAGCATTCTGCAGCAGTCTCTTAAGGTATTGTTTAACAATTTATTTCAATAAATACGATTTGTTATAATGTATATCATAATTTTTCTTATTTTAGTATCTTCCATGCTTCTTGGAGTCTGCTTGTCAAATATAGATAACTTCTAGCTGCCATGAAGATATTGAAATCATCTCCAAGTAGTATGAGCATTCTGCAGCAGTCTCTTAAGGTATTGTTTAACAATTTATTTCAATAATACGATTTGTTATAATGTATGTGATAATTTTTCTTATGTTAGAATCTTCCATGTTTTCATGGAGTCTGCTTGACAAATATGGAGAACTTCAAGCTGCCAGTGACCTATGGAAATCATATCCAAGTGGTGTGCACACTCTGCAGCAGTCTCTTAAGGTATTCTTCTAAAAATATTTTGTTATTATGTATGCTTCAACTTAATATGTTATTGTTGTGGTGTGGTATTTGATAATTTGTAGCTATGTGGTCTTCTGTTGTAATTCTTTTTTCCTCATTTGACTTTCCTTTGTATTAAATTAAATATCTAATTCTTCAGATTCTTCGATGTTTGTGTTGTATTTCTGTAAATATTTTCTTTGGATTATTTCATGTTTTGTTTTCGCTTTGTGGGTTGATTCATTATTTGTTGGTTATGCTGGCTGGCGCTGAAGGGCAGTGTCAAGAAGCGGGAGTAAAGGAGCACTTTATTCCCGCATATATCAAAACTTATTTCCACCTCAGTTTTACTCCCGCTTGTATAGTCGGTCCAACGAGGATTGGGTTTTATGGTCACATTAGCCAAGTTTTGAACCGCGGGAGTAAAGTGGTACTTTATTCCCGTCGGTATCAAAACTTATTTCCTTTCTACAGTACTACCTCGTTAATTGAAACTTCCATCAGAGACGCCATTTTCTCGATTTTCTCTAGTATTGCAATGTTCTCGCAGCAGGAATTGTTTAGCATAGTAAGTGACTTTTCATTACATTTCTTGCTACAGAACCATCAAGTATTTTGTGTCAGCCACATGTTGGAGGTAGTGGAGATGGATGGATGCAAGTTCTAGTGGCTTTGTATAAACATTTCTGTAAGTGCGATAAGTAAATGAACACCTAATTGTATTACTTATTATAGTCTTTATTTATTGTTTGAGTTTTTACAATTTGTTCAAGGCAATGAAGTCCGGATTATCTGATGGTGAGAGCTTTACTAAAAGTTGGAGGGACCTGAACCAGCAATGTTGTGCAGTATTCGTTTCAGCAAGTGATTGTGTGTTTGAACCACTTGTTTGTTTCAGCTGAACTAAATGAAACATGACTTTGTTTTGGATGAATGCTTTGTTGTGAAATTGATGTATTGTTCGCACATTGTGCTCCTCTTATACTTATCATGTGTATCAACATTTCTTGTTAACCTATAAATTTGTTTGAAAATCCGTGCCAAGACTATATATAGTCTTTGCTTATTTTTAGGCAAAAATTGTTCAAAAATCAGTACCAAGACTATAGTCTTTGCTTATTTTCAACGCCCGAAATTAGCCGAAAAATAGTACCAAGACTATAGTCTTTGCTTATTTTCAAAGCCCGAAATTGGCCGAAAAATAGTACCAAGACTATAGTCTTTGCTCATTTTCAACGCCCGAAATTGGCCGAAAAATAG
>JARJDZ010007666.1:0-26999 GCA_030264555.1 Aleochara sp. GC000083
CTATAAATGCCCTTTGAATCATCCAAATCGGTCTATTAGTTTCGGAGATATGAAAATTTTTAAAAACTCGAGCGATTTTAAGAATTTCATATCGCTTTTTTCGCTACAAACTTTTTTTAAATTTTTTGCTTCGAATGCAATTTCTGGTCTCCCCATGACAAAAAGGGCTTAAACCCATAGATTTTTGGAAAGTGCTCATCAAAACCTACAAGTTGGTTCTAAAATTAATTTAATTGGTCGTACCGTTTAAAAGTTATACGCAGTTAAATGAGCGAAAAAAAGCGAAAATTTTGCATTTTTAAGACCCCATTTTTCACGTTCGGGTATTTCTGAGTCCCGCAGATATTCGGGACCATGACCAATGTTATTTTTTCGTCAAAATACTATAAATGCCCTTTGAACCATCCAAATCGGTCTATTAGTTTCGGAGATATGAAAATTTTTGAAAACTCGAGCGATTTTACGAACTTCATATCGCTTTCATCGCTACAAACTTTTTTTCCCAATTTTTTCTTCGAACGCGATTTCTGCTCTCCCCATGACCAAAAGGGCATGTACCTATAGATTTTTGGAAAGTGCTCATTAAGACCTACAATTTGGTACCAATTTTAGTTTAATTGATATAGTTGTTTAAATGTTATACGCAGTTAAAGGAGCGAAAAAAGCGAAAAATTTTAGGTACCCCTGAGTTGAATTTTCATATTGCCCGATATTAATACGGTGTTTACAATTATTTTTATTGCATTTATTGCGATGCACCATTGCATTTCAAATATTGATCTAGTTGAATGTTTCTATTTAATTTAATTGATAATAAAACAAGTAATATTTTATTGCACCAACATATTCAAATATTTTTCAAGTGTTTATATTTGACCTGTTTGCCTTACAAAATTGCCAAATTCTCAGAAATTGTCCGCAAATTAAGGCACGAAAGCGCATCACTTTGTAAATATTTCAAAACGCCCAAATATCTTCTCAGAAGCGAAAGCAAATGGTATATTACCGGAAAGATGTGTTTGCGCCAAAGTTCAGCACTGAAAGGATCCATCCTAGACCCTCTCCGTGCACGATGGCGGCAAGGTCATAAAATATCCGAGATTCGAAAAAGCCCAGCCGGTTTACTCGCTCCCTTGCGCGTTACCCAAAGTCTTCCCAACTATCACTGCAGAAACAAAGTATCATCCGAACGGAATGCGACACATATGGTGATGTACACCAAGCGGCAGGAAGGGCGAATGTGTAAGGAGAAGGTTGCGCTTTAAATTTGCGCGGGCCCGCCGCCAACACATAACATTGCGAAACAGCCCGCCTCCTTCCAAGTTTGCTCCTTTGGTCGGACGGACGGACGGGCGTTTAAATTCCGTCCGGACGGGATTTGTTCTATTTGTCACTTCACCGGAACGCCGACTGAAGAATGCTTTTAAGTGATATATTGGCGAAGTTGTACGATGCGAAATTTCGGGCGTTGAAATGGCGAAATTAACTTGGGTTCCTCCACGGGCTGGATGATGAGAAGCGAAGCAGTGCGAGATAGTCACATCATGTGAGATGTAACCATTGGTTAGGTGGAAATTTAAGACAATATTATTCATAAGACAATGCTAGACCACATTCAGAAAGACAGTCAAAAACTTGACCAAACAAGGGAGGAATTGGCAAACTTCTAGAAAGATAACAGATAGTAATTAAGAAGATCATTTCGATGAAGTTGCTTTCGGCAATTGCTAATAGTGAATCACTGAACTGTGCGAAAAATGGTATTGGATGAAAATAGAGTACTTTGAAAGCGATACGAAATTGTTGACAATCAATACCACGCATTGAAACAATGCGTGTGTAATAAGCCCGGTGAACAAAGGCAAAATTGCTGGGCCGATTCGTAACTCGTTATTCAAATCGCCGATGGAGTACAATTAATTCGCCGCCGACCAAATCGGCGCGCATATATGAATTGTGCACGTTGAATTTCCATTCGATCCATTTTTGGACGCACGGCTGAACGCTGGGCGACCATAAAGTTGATAATGCCCAATTGGCAACGCGTGAAATGCACCGGGTCCTAATTCATATGTGCGCCACCGCCACCGCCGTCCGCCGCACATCATCGGCCCAACAAACCGAATTAATAAAAGATTAATGCGATACATATTCAATTAATATTTTTTGATTTGCATCCGCCCACGCATTTCAACAACGCCCATACGTGACGCGCTCCATGCACGAACGCCGACCGATGATCACGCGGATAAATAAATTTCCATTCGATTTACTCGCGCGTTTCAAATTCGATATTAAGCGCATTTATTTTGTTAAATTTATTTCATTGAGTAGAAGGGGGCTGGTTTTTATTTGCCATACAAAGATGGCATTAAACTCATTTCATATGATAGATAGAAAATATTTTGGCCTACAAGTGAATTTGCTTGAACTGATAACTACTGAATAAGACTTAAGAAGGAAAATGGTTTAAAAATGCAATTTCGCAGTCTGAAAATAAATATTACTGGTAAAATAGTAGCTAAAATGTAATTGTTTATAATAATGGCACGAATTTACTGCAAATCAAATATTAAACTATGCAGAATCAGACAATAACTTCAGAAAGATAAAATAATTTAGTTGCTCATGGATGAACACATCAATTGTCAATTCGATCATTGTTTCACTTTGCAAATGTAATTTATGCAGTAAAACTCATTCGACTATTACATTAGTTTAACTCAAACATTTGCACATAACGTCATATTGAATATTTGATCAAACAGTCGGGATTCATTGATATATTCGAACGTTTATAGTCGATTTTATATTTCAATGGCAATTCAGAAAAGTAATTTATGCATATATTAAATGCAAATCGCTATTATTATAATAATGAGGTACTGAATAAATATTAATTAAAACTAGCGCATCAAATTAATTGCCGTTTTTTTGCAATGCATTGTTTCATTTCAACAGCAACATCACAAAATGAAATCACGAATTGCAACAAAACCCCCGTACAATTATCGTGGATAAGGATAAAGCACTGGATGACAAGTGAAATTTACAACGTGTTAAACAAGAAACAAATCTCTTGCCGAAAAAAATCCTGCCCATTGAAGAACATTAACCAACACATCCAGAGATACGAATAAACAGACGGGGAACATCGAATGGAGGATGAATGGGGAAAACGCGATAGAAACGACGAGGAAAAGCGCCTTTTATTTTTCTCTGCAGCATTGTGTTTGTTTAATTCATCTGTTGATGGCTGGCCATTGAGACCATGACAAGTGTAGGAAGCTTTTCATTTTCATGCTTCGGCGCGGAAAAACAACAAGGCCGACAATGCGAGCTAGCTGTTGGATATATCGAAACCGGAGGACATGTTGATCGAGTAATGGAAATGTGTATGGAGGAGAGACGAACACGTTTTGCACGTTTAGGCCGCATTTTATCCCCGCTCGACGCCAGAGCTTGATAGGCATAGCGTGTTGGACAACTCACAACTAATTCGCCGATGGTTTATTATTCAATCGAAGTGTAAACGTATGTTTCGGACTGCAAGCCGATGGGCAAACGTATAAACGTGTTTCGCGCGGATTGCAATTGCAGAAATCGGCCGAATTTCGGTGTTGTCACATGCGAATCGCATTGAAATCAATACAAAAATAACACGAAATCAATTCCGAACGGATGTGTTGCTTGATTGCTATGACAGTGTTGTACTAGATGGTTTTATCAGAGTGCATCATTTGCACAATCAAAATGTTAATTAGAGAAACGTTAAGTGACAAATGTGACATACTTTTTCCAGTACAAAAGACATTTCTGAATGATAATGTTCACTGTTCTGAGATATAGATGTCATAAGTTTATTTTGGATACAAATTTCTGAATAAAATTTCTGGGGTATCAATAAAAACGTACGAAAATGATCTACTAAATAATTCAATTTCTACCCCAACATGAAAACACTCCAATTTCCATTTACTGACTATCGCATGCACAAAGCGATCGATTCAAATATTCATCGGGAATTTAATGGAAATTTTATCCTAGAAAATGAGTAAATGGCTGGCTATTTGTGCATTTTCTAATTACACTTGCATATTTATGAAGTGGATGCTTGTACAAGCAAAGAAATTCACCTGACGAAGAAAGTGAGCAGACGCGTTCACGTTCATTTCCATCGTTTCCGCATCTCGTTGCGCCCTTTTCGCTTGTGTTTCTTGTTACCTATTTATTTGCGCAGGCAATCGTTGCATTTCGCCTTGCTTTCAAATCGCATTGCGCCACGCGAAATGTACACGACTACCCTCAGAGTTCTTCGCATCTCCGGCGCCACGATAGAAACGAGTTTGCAGTAGCATTATTGGTTATTGTCGGCCGTTTGCTTGCAGCAATAAATGTTAAATAAATTTACGCGCAGGCGAATCGGACAGAACAATAAATTGTGTCTGAAGAAATATAGCTATTATATGCGCTCGAAACAAACAGTGCAGCAGTTGGGGGTGGGCTAGGGGAATAAATAAACGAAATCGGAAGCGCGCGACAATGCTTGAATAAACATTGAGTCGCGGAGAATATCAGCGCGTTATAATATCGCAGGTGAACGATTCAATATTCAAATGAGCGCGCGTATTTTATCTGCAAGCAATGCTAATTTCCACCGTGCAAATAAGTTTTAAGCGTCTAAATTGAAAGCAATCATTGAAGTACACGACGGTTCAAGAGTTTATTAAACGTAGGAAGGACTAGCAAAATAATTTATCTAAAAATTTCAAAATTCTTAGGAGCTGTCTAAGAGCATATTAATTAGTTTACCCAAAACCCAAAAATACAAGGGAAAAGTCTAGAATACAAGAAATTTATGAGATTTAAGACAAAAATGTTTAATAGCACTGTTCGATTAGTAAATATTCACAATTATGTTGCTCCTGATTCACTCGATTATTGATTTCAATATTTGTATCTTGCAACTTTGTATCAAGTACCTAACTTAATATACAAATCAAGTATAGTGTTGACATTGCTAATTGAAGCAATTGAATTAAATGGACCTACAATATTACTATTGCCTATTGCCTGATTTAAAATAGTACTGTGATTGTTCGATTCAAGATTTTCAGCAAAATACATCTAAATTTTAGAGATTTTTTTGGAACTGTCTAACAGCATTCACCATAATTAGCTTAACTTTACATCCTTAGACTGAATGAAAACTCAAAAAGGAGAAAATTCACCAGAATTACTATTTTTTGCCTTTCCCATGCAAAAAACGTCTGAAACCTGATTATTCGAAACGAAAGGGAACGCGCAATGAAACGATCAAGCTCTTCGGCTGCGAGCTGACTAAAAATGTAAAGCATATAAGTTAAAAGTACACACGATATACAGTCGGCTTAGACAGAAAAAGCTTTTAAGCTTTTAAACACAAGCGCTTACTCTTCAATTTACGAGCGGCCGCCTCCGCCGCCACCGTTGCCTGTGCCGTTTTTGCCGCCCCCCAACGCTCAACGCAATCACACCGAAGAGCTTTGACGCCCACATACGCTCAATGCACACACCGTGCACGGCTGCTTTTGTGAATTTCTCAATTTACGAAATCCAATCAAGAATTTCATCGCTAATTGCTTCGTCGGCAAATAATAAATGATTCTAATGAGGCTAATGATGCTCTCACATTTGCCTCTGGCGCCGTATAGTTCATGAAGCGTCGCGTTGAAGCGACGCCAATTATATTTTTAGCCTTCTAAAATAATGAGCCCCCTGGTTCATAGATGATTGTTTTCCACAAATTATATCCACGCATGAATGCATTCGTCACATTCATCTTAATTTACTTTTGGTTCCGCATGTTAAAATTTAGTGTGAAACATGAATTTGAAAAAAAATGTACGATACAAAAGTCATTTGGAAATTACCATGCATTTACGAATTGATTTCCAGTATTTTTCTTTGAATTGGTTCGCTTGTGCAAATGTTTGCGCAAATTATTTTTTCAATTACCGGTCATTATTGAGGAATTGATAGCTTCTAAAGCGCTCGCCGTTAAAAAAAACCGGAAAATCCGAAATTAATTTAAATGAAACAGCCCCAAATATTCAACGTTTATTGGGCAAATTTCCACTTTGAGCCAATCGAGAGTTCTGGTCTAATGCGGCGAAAAAAGCCGTGATTAGAATAACAACACCTATTCGAACGCGCAGCAAGCCAACGATTTTTTCCGATCGAGGGTGTATTTATTTTTATTCCATACATGTTCCCATTGAGAATAGCAGTACGTTACAAGCGGCGAACGCTCGACCTGCAGAAATGTAATTGTTCATTGAGCATTTTGTTGTATTGTAACCGACTATAAAAGCTTATTGTTATGGTTTGCAATTTTTTACTGCTTTATCGGCGCCCAATTTAGTTGAAACGAGCCCCTATTATTTCTCAACCAACATCGCACGTTCCATTCCGACCAAATTCCGCAATGCCATTCAACGCGCCAGTATATTTACTGATTGGGGCCCTCCTTTCATTGCAACCGTCCGTAAATGGCATCGATGAAAGACCATTTAAAGCCGTCGACGCTGATTTCGAATTTATTAACTAGCAAATATGGATCAAGTGTATTTACCATAGCGGAACGAATTGATTTCATAGTTGATCGTGATAACTACGAATTAAACGCATTATTGAAGACTAATATTCATCCAGGTTTTTACTTAGTGTTGGGAGAAAACCCGATTAACTTTTGACTTGTTGAGTACATTTCCCAAAAAGAAATATCAAATAACCCAAGTCTGACTAAGAAATTAGATCACCTATGTGAATCCTATAAAGAACAATGAATGTAAAAACTTACGCATTGTCAGCCCTCGATTTCGCAGTTACAAATATCTCAATGGGACTTACCTGAAACAAAAGAACAAAATTAGTAAGTACATCAATTTACATATTAAAATTACAATGTTAAACATGGTGTGGCCTTGGTGAGAATGATTATTAATCAAGATACATTTACGATTCGAGTTGCAAACAACGGAATAACTTCTTCACGGTGAATTCACATGCCAATTTATTAATGAAACGACATCGTTACAATAAGAGTCTTTGCAGCGAACCCGAGCCGAGCACATGTACGCATTTGACTGATTTCGAAAATGACACGAAACCTGAGATTGAGTCGGGGAAATGAAACGCCCCATGGTAATATGTTTCAGGCAAGGTGACTTCTTGAAGCCGAACCGAACCGGGACCCACGCAACACGATAATGAAATGAAACGAAACGCGCAGATCAAATAAATGTGTGCCAAAGGTAATGCGACGTATTTCAATAGCTAATAGCATCTTTGCTTTTGCTTTCATTTGATTGCATTTCATCTCATCTCATTTGGGGACCTTTTTCTTCATTCATCGTGAATGCTGGGCGCGCCGAATGTAATTTGCAAATGATATAAGAAGAGGGTACACGATGGTGCCGAGTATGAAAGAAATGGCCGAAGAAATTTATGTATTTCGAGAGGAAATAGTTTCGAAGTGGTCCCCCTATTATTCGTTTATGTGCAGCCATCCATGGACGGCATGAAAACATCCGAAATTACAGCGGCTAATTAATTTTAATGGAAATTCTCGCATCGTATCGGTCCGCATTACACACCTTCAGTGAAGTTAGATAACATACAGAGTATAAATAAAACGTAAAACATTCGAGAGTGCTATGCTGGATGGTGGTGCGAGATGGGCTGTTTGGGAATGCGTTGGAATTCCAATTTGTGAATTGTTTAATTGTTTCCGAACAAATAGAACGGGGGGAATTACTAGCGAATACAAGAATGTCGGAGATTACCACATACATGCTAGTGAAAACTTTGAATAAATGCAATAGATTGTCGACTTCTTGCATCATGACATCGTGTTCGAAGCGAGCAAGTCATTGGTAACAATTACAAGTTGAAACATAAAAAAGAGGAATAACGAGGTAAAATATAAATACTTTGGTGAAGTAATTATCGCCGGATTTTCAAATTAAAAGCAATTAAAGTAGATAAATTCGCGTCTGCTGGCAGCCAGCAGTCGAAAATTCGCAATACGTGAGCGGCGCGGATTCGCGAAAAGTTGGCTGGCTGGCTTACTTTGTGTGTTTCGCTGCGCACAGTGATTCGCTGAATAAACCAGAGAGTAATACATCGGGTGCGCATTAGGAGCGGCGGCAGTTAATTTTCGGCAGAGCATGCGTATATAACAGGAATAACTTTTCGGTAAGTTTAGTGAAGGTAGTTATTGCCAAAATCTAATTGGTGCCGTTACGACGCCGGCCGGCTGCATTGTATTGCCGTTGTAAGTGTCGGGTACAAGTAGCGCGCAATGACATGCGAACGTGCGCGCCAAGCAATTGTTTAAATAATTAAATTTGCCTGCGTAACGAGAACGAGTTTGATGCGAGGAATTGCGCAAAATAAATGGAAAATAACAGCAATAGAGCGAAACATCAACGCAAACTGGTTGTGCGGAGGTGGCGCAAAACAGCACCAAGCACCATCCAGCCACGATGGTGTGCTGCTGGTGCTGCTGGGGGCGGCTCGTGGACCCTTCATCAGCGTGCCACAGGGCTGTAACGCAACGGCGGCGAATGCCGTTGCTATTTCAGTGTGTGCGCCTCGATCTAATTAATTTCAAGATTTAATTAACGAACTCTCATAATATGTATCTGCATGTACCCACCTCTCTACGATGGGATATGTACATGTTTTTATTCGATGATGGTGCCCCTGCTTGATTTTCAAAATCACTGGAGGGATATCATATGTTGTTGAAAATGCCAATCAATGGGTTATTGATGTTAGAAAGATGCAACTGAAGGTTCATCACTATGTGCTGTTATGCTGAATTCCTTATCAGTTTCCCAAGAGAGTGCCCACTCATTCTACGATTAAAAGAGGTACAATAATTTTTCATTCATACCTTTCTCGTCTTCGCCAACTGCAAACATACATTTGCCTCTTCGTTTTCGCATTGCACTTTCATTGTTTTTCACTAGAGATGACTGTTAACAACAATTATATGAACAAATGCTTTTTGCAAATTACCACTAGCATCACAAGCATCACCAGCACTTTTATGGTTATGGCAGATACGACCGGCGTTGCGGGAGTAAAGTCGTACATTACTCCCTCGGTGAGCTGTATGTTGTAAAGTCGTGTTCCTTGCACCAGCAAGTGCCTTGTAACGCCCACAATTTTTATTTTAATTTATTTGTTTAATTATTGCAAATTTTTATGCAGAAATAAACTAAACATGCATTTCACGTAAAAAATCATTTAGTACTCTTATATGCTGCACTTTTAATACAAATTGCTGCATTTTCCATTCCAAAAAAAAACCTTTCGCAAATATGGCAGTTGCCTAATAAAGCAATTTGCAAACTTTTTCCTATTTTAATTTCCATTAAACCGAACGCTGTTCAAGCATGAAAAGCGACTTTCCACCAAAGCTCATGCCTTCCATCCAATGAATGAATGCTGCAAATGTGAGGTAGCTTCTACATGGAAAATGCAATGGATGCAGATAATTTGTTCGAACAACATCACTGGCCAAAATGCATGAGGTAGAAAATGTAAGCAAAAAGCACTAACAGTCATCAATTTGCACTGCTAGTCCATGTCATTGGGACACTTTAAAGGCAGAAAATTATGTGCAACTACACATGTTGAACACATTATTAGAGCCAAACTGATAAATACTATTATCAAATGATAGAAATTTTTTTGTATTCATATTGTAACTGCTGTGTAAACATTGATAAACAATAATAAAAATGAAAAATTGATTATTTAAAGGTGTGCAAACACTCAACCTGCATGTTCAATAGAATTGCTATAAACAAAATATTGCATATTTTGTTGCAAATATCCCATACAAATATTTGAATCGACAAATGGCTTTTTATATTCGACTAGAATTTCAATTTCCATTCTGAATTGTTATAGTTTCGCAATGTTCGTTCATAGGAGTATGAAGTATGAAAAAGGTGTTGCCTCCTGGGGCATTGGCGTTATCACCATTTGTTTCATACATGTACACCTCATCCTATATCATCCGAATGGAATATATTTCATGATGTGTTATATCTGTATCTCGTGTATGTAGAATCGAAGCAGTGCAACTCTCATCTGGTCTCGGTGTGCTAAACCATTCGCATTAATATTCATACTAGCGCGCTCGAAACGGCCCAAACAACGTACATATCTCCCACAGGTTCCTTCTCTTCCCTTGTGATAACTGCTATCTGTGCATGCCTATTGGGATGGGAGCAAATACACAATGCAACAAGGCTCTTCACGCTATTTCTATCATGGTGATCAACTAAATTACCCTCCACATTTGCCAGCTAATTGCTATTGAAGATTTCTTATAGCAGGATATTGCATGGTAGAGAATGGTATTGCATGATATGATGTGATATCTTATGATATGGTATGATATACTCGATTCGACAATTGCGATTGCTTCTTTAAGGTACCTCATAAACTTTCGGCAATAAAGTTTTACATAGTTACTACTTATAAGTTCAAATATAAACTCTGAGGTTTGGTTTTGTATTGATACTCCTGAATACTTGATCCGTTGTAGATAAAAGAAACAATGAATCGACCCAACATAAGAAAATTAATATCAAATGGTTGACAAATAAGAAAAACAAAAAGTAGCTCCTAATTTCAGTCAAAGAAACACAAAGTCAGTCAGTCAATCGATTGAAATATGTACATAATAATGAAGTATGGTCCTTATGCATTATAGTTATAGGCCAGCAAAACCCACAAATAATATTTTTTCAAGACCCTTCTCAGTGCTCGATATTTGCACTTTTTCCCATTCCTTGCTTTGTTGGTTTGCACGCCATTCGTTTACGTTTTATTTCACTTGAGTGTTGTAGATATATCCACGCCGTGTGTATTTGCCACTTCTTGTGTGCGCACAAACACAGAAGGTCCCATCCGCGACCCAAGGATGGGAAAGAGAGCAGGCGAAAGCAGCCGCAAACCGTCGGGAAAAATGTATTTTCCTCCGACTGTTTACAAAGAATTTATTAAATTTCTACCTTTGTTCGTTATGCCTGAGCTAGGCCAGCCAAGCCATTACAACATTTTTGTTTTTCCTCCTCCGTTGCTACCTCCCCCATCTCTGCCCATCTTTTCCCGTTCTTATTCTGGCTCGCCTCGCCTCCTCGAGACCCACTCGTTCGTCTTCCATAGACGTAGATATATTTATACAAGAAGTGGTACAATGTTTTCATTTATGGCAAAATAAAGAAGTGAGCATATACATTCGTGGGCGTGCGCGAATGAAAATGTCTGCGAGGACTATCCATATATATACGTATAAGGAGAAGGAAAAGAGGACGAAGAGCTGGTGTCCTGGTGTACGAAGACCTGGCAATAAGTGAAACACAAGTGGAGATTGCGAGGCGGCCAACGCCGCCAACGAACATGTTTCAGCGTTTTTGTTTTGCGAAGATAAACGCTCGTGAATTATTGCAATATGCACGTCCTAAGAATGGCAATATGTCTTTTTTTCATCATCTTCGTGTTTGTTGGGCGCTCCATCATGTTTGTTGATGTTGTTGTTGCTGTTGCTACTGCTTCCGGTTTACTGTTGCGCTTTTCTTCGTGGTTGGGTATTTCATTAAAAGCAAAGTCGTTATTGTCTGGGATTGGATTTGCATGGCGTTGTAGATACCAAGTTTAGAGAAATATTTCACAATTCATTTTACAATATCTTCAAAATTTCTAAGAATCATATATTGGAGATCATTAACAATTGCATGCAATGAAATTATGCATTATTACCTTCGATTTTGCCATAATTTCGCAAGCAACTTCGACAGCGAATTTTTGATTAAAAATTGAGTGCTTGTACATCACGAAACAAATCAGGCCGAAAGTTGGAGGCGACGGCGTCGAGGAAACCTTGCGGCTTTTACAACTCTATTTGCATGACAACAACTCAATTACCTTATTAAATAAGGGAATGAAACAGGGTGCGAGGCATTTCGGCCCGCAAACTCTTTCGCTCTAAAACGCGAACGCTTTCCAATACTCAATTATTGTGCAAACAAGTCGTCATCATGCACACATACACTGTGTTTCATGCTTCCGCGAGCGAAGAGTTCCCGCGGGCATACTCGGGCAAATTGCGAATATTGGGGGCGGTGGTGGTGTGGCTAATGTGCAATAATATCGGACGCCTTGTATGGCGAAAACGTCGTGATCGCTTCACCGCGCGAGTAATGCATTCGGGCCCTCTTATCGTGGTTTTTCAAAGACCGCAAACGATTATTGGAAAAAGATTAACCGAAATTAAAAGTCACGCAAAGCGAATCGTCTCTGGAAAAAAGTTCGCGTTCACTTATGGTGATCAATAGGGGTTTTCAAAGTACCCACTTGTATCCAGTTGATTTTTTTTTTCGTTTATTGCAGTTATTGATTCAATTTTATTGATTTTATTTATCTGCATTAATTTCCAATGAACCGACCCAATTGCAAATTAGATATGATTATTGTTTAAACACATGATTAAATTGGAACCTTAATTCCGATTTCATCTTTGGTCTACATTTTAAAATCAAAAAATTATTGCTTTATTGTATCAACTATAGGCAATTTCAACTTCTTATCTATGATACAAAATTGTTGAAATTGTTTCATAGCATCCCCTTCTGGGAGATTCGTCATTATGCAATGTTATTATTCAATAAATGTTCATTTTACTGGTGTGATCATTTTCCCTCTTCCTGTTTCCTTTCACGGCCAACATCTAGCAAGGATTATGAAAGCTATTACAATGAAAATGCGTTTCCGTTGTTATTCCACTATTATTTTCGTTTCATTCAATGAAATGAAAGCAGCAATGGACTTTTAACAAATAGATATAGTTGCAAAAGTAAATTTAAAATGAGTTGAAATGCAATAATAGTACGAATAAAGGGGCTTTTGTATGAAACGTAGTGAGAGTTGGATGTTCAAAATGTAAATTTGGTTAATTACAATTCTGGTGTTTTATTTAATTACTGTTATTTGATGCAAACAGAATTTACACGAAGAGTATAATTTATTATCAGGAGTTCTAATTATCAGTAGTTATTTTTAAATCATTAATATAAAACAAAATTTGTTTCAAGTCTACTGCGATTTTTTTTGAGTTTGAAATCAAATTGTTCATTAAAAACAATAATTTGAGAAGTTAACTTTTGGAAATATCAAAATAGACAGAGAAATACATTAAATTTCTCGACGGAAAACATCAGATAGTTTTCCAATGCAGTCAGCAAGGAAGAGAAATGCAGAAAATGCAACTACGAGTCAAGAAGTTGAAGTCGTAGAAATATTAAAATATTTATACACTTGGAAGCGCCGGAAATTAACAAAGATACCAACACGTAAAAATGACAACTCATTTCCGGCGCGCAACAATCATCAGACGGGCGCTAAACATTCATGCATTTTTAATAACAATATGCACTGAAGACTGAAAGCACCAGCTCGCGGACGTCGGGCGCGACATAAATGTAAAAATTAATTAGTTTCGCCGGCGCAGGAATATAAAAATGAAAATTAAACTGGTTCTCAGGGCACACGGAGCAATATAAGCAATTTCCTTTTGTTCCCCGCTTATTACACATCGGCAAGGATCAGCGGGCACATGTACAAGTCATGCATATTGGACGAGTAGCAATATCGCACAGTATCGCGCCCGCGTTAGCGTTATTAATCTAGGACGATGGCGGCGGCGGCGGTGGTGAAGGAGGCGGCAGACCTGGTGATGGGGTTGCGTCGACGGCGGCGTCGAATATGCAAGAGGAAGTGGGCACCGATGTGTAAAAGGAAACTTGCAATACATTAAATATTATTCAGTAGTGGCAGCAGCATTCGCATATATGCCGCCGCCTTCCATACATGAAAACCGCCGCCCCCGCCTTTCGCCGTCAACGTTTTCCCGAACAACTCCCATCGAGCAGGTTGAGAAATGGTGTCAAAGTGTTATTAATAGTGAGCGCACGCATTAATTATGCGCACACAATAACCGTATTATTATTTATCGTGATTATTCAACGAAATGTAGGGCGTTAATTGTCAGGCAATTGTGTTCCAGGAATTTAATGGGGAGAAGGGCTGGATGAAGTTCGGGATATGGTGTATTGAGGTATATTTTCATAGGTCTCATTGTATCGTGCATACTGTTTCGTAGTAGTAATATTTTGTGAGGAGAATGTTAGAAATTGTAGGGATCAATTTGATAAAATTTGAAGTATGATGTTATTTGTTGCTAATGTTGATCTTATTGATCCCTTTTTAATAGGTTAAATACTAAGCATTTGTGGAAAAAATTCTTAATGACTGTCTTATTTGTTATTCAGAATTGAAGAGGTTTTCTATTTGAGAGGTTTGTGAGGTAGAAAAATTCTTGTAATCATCTACAATTTTTCAGAAAGTTAATCAATTATTTCTATACTTTTAAAATATGGTTTTGGACAGTCTCTCTGGTTTGCTCTTCAGAAATCAAGGTTTTTCTGAGGAGTTGTAAATTTAGAGCCTAAGATTCATTATAAATAAGAAAATGTGTACCAGAAGTTTGATGAAATTAGAAGTCCTAAATTGGCAAATTTTCAGCCTTACAGGAAAAGAAGTGATAAAAAAGAAGTAAATTACGATTCTACCTAAAATTACATCTTTACCAAATTACATACAAACAAAGATATAATCTAAGACTGAAAATTTCTGAAGAAAAATTGAAATATGTCAATTCGTAATTCAGTACCTAAATTTCTATGTGCACAAGAAAATTGGTAACAGAAGACTGAAGAAATTAACAGTCATATAGTGACAAATTTTAAGCCTTCTCAGAAAAAGGTAACATTGACTTTATCAAAAATTACATCCTTTCAATTTTTGGGGAAAACAAAGATATCTAGGACAAAAAAGTTTCTTAGTGAGTAACTTTTTAAATTGCGACATTCTCGATTGAAAATTTAATACCTGAAATTCATTATAAACAAAAAAATTTCTACCGGAAGCTTGAAGAAATTAGCAATCATAAAGTGACAAATTTTCAGCCTTTCCAAGAACCATACAATTCCTGTCAAATCCGATCAAAAGTACAACTTCCCCCTTTTTGAACTCTCGAAAACTAATTAAAACCCGCATTAATTTACCATATCGAAAAGCCCCCGCAAAAAAATTAAAGGAAATATTGAACATTAAGAACGCCTTTAAACCACCGCCCCCCGTGGGACCTTCTGGCATCGCGTGCAAAAGTTTGCGTGTGCCTTTCGAGAGCCCAGCCGTTCGCTTGCCCCCCGTCGGTTCGATAAAAGCGAAAATGCCGCCACATCCCGGGCGTTTTTCGCCAGCAATACACCACCTCCGGTCGTCTGACACATTCGACTTTCGCACGGCTTGCGGGGGCGGCCGAAACACCCCCAGCAGCAGAGCAGGCAGTTTGAATGGCGTGGAGTGGATGGTGGCAGGTTCAACAGTCCCAGAACCACCGGACAATAGCTAGACATCAACCACCACCACCCATGGAAAACATGGACATGGAAAACGACAAAGCAATCCCTATGATCCATGAGGGACATGTGATAAGTTGCTAATGAATGCAAAAGGGGCGGTGCGATTCGTTGCGAATTTCCGCACGGGGAGACTTCAGTTTATGAACCATGTGTAATTACATTTCGAAAATAACTTTGATGGTGGTGGCGCCATACGATATATTAATTGTTCGATTATTTGTTATCGCATTATCGTCATCGATGAAACAATAAATTACCGTTACAGCCCCCCGCACTCGATGGTGTTATTGTCTACGTTTACACGACGTGTCTAGGCCATGAATAACGAATGGTACCTCCATGGATAGGTGAAAGGTGAAGTAGATTAAGGGCTCGATGCACGGTGGGTACATTGTGTCGATGGTGGTGGTGGTGGAGGCGGCAATGGAGGTGTATGAAAAAAATTTATAGGTGTACGTGAATACGTGAGCAGAAGTTTTTTACGCGATCAACAAGCTTGCGTTCGCATGCATGTTGTGCCCGTTTTCCCATTGTAGGGAAGGCTACATGGGCCGATGGAAGCGGAAACAGAGAGAGAGGGGCAGACGTACCGGAAAAGTGTCTCCCGCCCCCGACCCCGATCGTGATTTATGGCTTCCAATCACATACATAGTGCGGGATTTATTATGCGCTGATTGTTATTTTATTGCTGTTTGGACTTTGCTTAATGCAAGGCATTTGTGTATGACAATCGAGGAAAACGTGTGATTGAGAGAAACGAGCAATCGAAATTGCAGCATGTGTTGAACAATGAGAGGGGGTTGTTGTTGTTGTTATTGATGCATATTGGAAAGTGTTTTCTGGAAAAAACTTTGGATAAATTGTTATTGTTCTGTGGACTTTTAGTTGGGGATTTCAAAAATTTCTTGGGCAACAGTTGGTATCAAACAAATAAGTTTTCTGATATATACTTAAAGATGATTTGATTGTTTCATGTAGGAAGCTTCTACCAAAAGTAAATATTGTTCAATTTCGACTTTTATAGAAATGAGTCTATCAACAAAAACTCAAGATATTAGATGGGATCAAGAATGAATTAGCTTCAAAGAAAAAGTTTGATGAAGCTCTCTGAAAGTCATATTTGGATATCTTACTATGTATCATAAGATCATTACACAAAACGATACGAAACGAAATAACTGATAAACACAAATTCTAAAATTATTGACTTATATGACAAAATCAAGGGCTCAAATAATTGCTCAAATAGATTCTTCAATTAGCTATCAACTAAAGACTGAAAACTTGATTAAGATTCTAAAATCTAGAGTTCTGATGGTATCCAATATCCACTATCAGGAAGTGATATCTGGATGATAAATCAATGGTAAATAATGGTAAACTACAACTGCACAAATTGAATCTTCTGGTAACTTTGAAATAAAAGTTGGAAAACTCTTTTCGAAGAAAACTAAATATTTAACAATTGAAGGTGTCAGTAACCAACAAACCAGATGATAAACACTCTTCTAAAATTTGCAATATCCCACTCTTGGAAGAAAACCCTTTTCATACACCTTCTTCTTTTCCCGGCAAAATTTCCCGCCCCAAAGATAATTCATCACGTTGATGCAAGGTAATTTGTAGATACTCCCCGAAGCAAATAAACATTATTAAAACAGCACGGTCATTTTGATGGCGCGCTTAATGGATGCCATGTACTTTTGCACATTAAATCGCATACGAATATCAGCTAGAAAACGATGCTTTAATAAACTCGTGCTAATATTACGCGGATGAGATGATAACGTGCCATATTCGCTTCTGATACATATATACATCTATATATCGTGCTTGCCGCCCCCGACTGATGGTATGATGGTATGGATGGCGGAGGCTGTACGTACGGCGTGCATGTAAATGATGAGTTTTCATTAGCGAACTGCGGTCTATCACATAACCAACCATTTGAGGTTCGGCGAAAGGGATTTGCGCGTCCCTCATGAAACGAAACGGACGGACGCTGTGTGTTTCGGCTTCGGCATTAATTTCCATTAAGCAAATGAAATGTTTAATCAGTAATAATGTCGACTCGGTACCGGCAATGAATCGGGGGAGGAGTGGTGGGGGGTTTGTTATTAATAGCATTTGTTAATATCTTTTGCCGTCGTCTTTGCAGTCCATCCAAGAGTTTGCGGATTTCGCATTTTTTACATAAGGGATGTTTTCCATGGAGTGCACTTAATCTGGATTAATATTTATGCGAAAATCCCATGGATATTTTTTGCAAATTTTCAAAATGTATTTGTTCAAAAATGTTGAAACCAACATCAAATGAATTTTAATCAAAAATTGTGTACTGTAATTTGAACAAATAATGAAATTCTATGAAGTTACAAAAATATGAATGTTAATTAATTAACCTTTTGACTTAACGCAATGAAATGAAATTTATAATACAGCCGAATGATTTTATGATTAATTAAGTGATGAAACGAACGCGCGCGTTTCAACAGCAAAACGGGTTTATTTTTGCTCTCTCAAAAAGTGCTTCAATATCTGCGATATTAATCATTTCCGATAATTCGCGCGAGTGCAAAGGTGGAAAACATGTTGCAGCTTAATTTAGCACCAATCTACAGTACCATCAAGTTGGGTGAAATTAAAAATAAAATACCTAAAGTTTTTTTTAGCCAAAAACACAAGAAGAAGGACGCTACGAGAAATCCTCCAACAAAACCTTGCAATTATTCAACATAATTATGCTCCTCAACGTGGAAATGTTCATATCCTGGTGCGTATGAAGTACTTCTGCATGGGATTACGTTTTGCTGAAGATCTTGTATACGCGGTCGGTGTGTGCGCGCATTCATTACATATGTACGAAATTGTTGCGTTGATGGCAGCGGCGGTGGCGGCGGTCCCGGTCCCGATGCCGGCCATGGGGGCGGTTGGACGGAACGGGACGGGACGGGACAGAACCCAGGCTGTCGGTTTGTTCATCTCGGTTGTTTGCACGTAATTACACCTCTTGCCGCGCTGGCCAGGCTTAAGTATGAGTGAGTGTACACATGCTGGTCCGTGAGTGTACCTACTGCCGCCCCCGCTAGCGCCCTCACCATCACCATCAGCACGGCCACAGCCGCCGCCCTTTTGCGCGCAAAGTTCATTATCAGCGTGTGTTGTGCTCGGAGAGAGTGCGTTCGCGTTCACGTCCGTGGCGAACCGCATCAGCAAATGTCGACTAAAACAAAACCCCGCGTTCGAGGTCGGTCCTCGAGGGTGTGGGTGAAGACAATGGGCACTAAAGGTAAACTGAAAATACCGCATATAAGTGCAGGTGGTCGGATGGTACAATGAACCAGTTATAGGGGAAATGGATCAAAAGTTTTCTAGATTGGTAATTTCTAGAAGAAGTTGAGTGTGGTTCCAATAGAAAGAAGGTTTGAGGAATGTGAAATATCTTAAGTGTTTTGATTTTTAGTCAAAAAGTATTATGATAGATGTCACATACTAGGAAATTGTAGTATTAAAAAAGGGGAAATAGATACTGATATCAGTTATCCAATTGGTATAAGATAGGAAAACAGATATCAGAAATTTGACAGCTTTGAAGTGTTGGAATGGTACCAGAAGATTAGAGTTCAGATTCATCATTGATCAAGTTGCATCAAGAAGAAAGAAAGATTGGTAATGTGGAACCTGAAGATCTTAAGATGTGGTCCTTAGATGTGAAACCCATCTGGGATATATGGTATGATATGGCTATCTTCTAGAAACACCAAATTTTCGGAGGAAAAGGACCATTAATAGTTCCAATTAAAGAAAGGAGCAAAAAGACATTGAAGATGTCATCCAACATTCAAGATGATATCCTTATTGAGATGATGGTTTCAGGGGTATCCCACTGTGTCATCCTTATCTATTCGAGGTTATAGGATAATGTTGCAAGATATGGTCATATTCTGGAAACACCAAGTTAACTAGAACCAGGGACCATTAACAGATCCAATTTGAAAAAAGTGTTGCACATCTAAAGTTACCTTTAGGCTAAAGTTTCCCAACCTTCAAGATTTATCAAAAAGGTATCCCTATTGTTAGAAAAAAGTAAGTAGATGTATTGCCAAAATGATACGACTTATGGTCTGTAGGGTGACCCAAAATATCATACATCTACTCCGTGAAGATATTTAGTAAATTATATCCTGAGAAGATATAACTGCAAATTTAGAAATCAAATGGGACTACTACAAAACTGACCCACAAAATGGATTCCAAATTCACTAATTTTTCCTTAGTTCTCTAATATCTATTTTGGAAACCATCTTCGAAGAAGTTTCCAAAATTTTTCTCCAATTACTCATTAATAACCCTCAAATATCCAGTGTATAATTTGTATTATAATTTCAACCCAGCTCGTATATCTCTGTTTATACGCGGACACAGTTTGCACTCCCAAGGGTAAAATGTGCATGCCGACCGAAATTGGGGCGGCGAGTTGATACACGTACTCTCTACGACCCAACATTCAGCCCATATACGTCCGCTGGTCAGCCTGCTTAATGCACGTAGGTCAGGTCAGCGGCGTTGAGTAACGATCGAAACTATACTGCCCCCGGTCACCTGGTTCATAATTAAAAATATTCCAACCACCCTTGTACCTTCCACCACACAGACCCTTCGACCACCATGTTCGCAACGATATACAACCCGGCAAAAAAATCACATTTGCAAATTTGAATTGAAGTGGATTCAGCAACATTTAGCCAAACATAAAAATACAAAGTCCCTCGGAAGCGATTCGGCGATAAATCAGCAATAAATCATTTATAATACGTTTTCCTCGACGATATATTACGGCTTTTATGAATGCGTGGACATTTGGCGCAAGAGCGTTGAATAGCTTTATAATTCACAACATGCGAGGCGTCAATAATTTTCAATTATTGCATCTTTCGTTCCTGTGCCCCCTGCTTCGCCGCCCCCAACATGTACATGTGTGTGTGTACCATATAAAACGTGATTTTTTTCACGGGGACCTTTTGCCACCAACCAACCCCAACCGAACGGAAATACCGTGTGCCGGGCTTTTCCGATTCCAGATTCTGCGAAAAGCCTGCAACGCGTGTTGGCAGAATCGCAGACAGAGAGCCAGAGCTTCTAGATAGCATTCTTGTACTCGCAGGAATTTTTTACGTTCAATTTTCTCACTGTAAATCATTCATGCTTCTGTCTCTCATAAATCGCACAAGACCGACATAAATTTTGAAAATTGCCACGTACACACATCCGCACACCGGGTGGAGACGGCGGCAGAGGCGATGCTGGTACAAACGGAATGAGGAGCCGTGGGGGTGGTGTGCAAAAAGACGGGCACACAACAAAACCGGTACACAAATAAACATCCAGAACGACGCCACCGCCGCCATCCACCATCACCACCCCCACAACATGTTCCGCGACCGGACCAAATGCAGAGGCCCTAAGTACAATGTGTAAATATGAGAGAGAGGACGAAGAGTGCGAGTGGGACGCTTGGAGGCGGTAAACGACGTTTCACGTGCTCGTGTGCTCGTCTTTTTATTTATGAATTCACTTTTCCTGCGAATGCTCTGGAATTTCCGTTTACCTCTTTCACCTAGCTCTGATGGCATGGCGGGGTGTGTGCCCCATAAAGGAGGAGGATGGTTTGTTGTGCTTGCAGTGCTTGATGGTTTTTGTTTTGGGGTTTTTGCCCAGCTCTGTTGGTCGTCGTCGCCGCTTTTCCGTTTCGCGTTTTCCATTCTGCGTTTTGTATTCGCTGTGTTCGCGTTTGCCGTCTTCGTTTTTTCCTTCGTGCTTCTGCTTTTGTTGTTGAGGTTGGTTTGTTCGCGTTCGCATTTTTTGCACCCAGTCGGTTTTTGCTTTCAGCCTTTCAGCCAACAAGTACGAGACCATCAGTGAGGGATTACATTTCTATAGCTCATTGAAGAATTTTCTTCATATTTACTCTCAGAAATATTTAATTAATGTTTCCTCTAGTTCAGAATGTTTCTATAAAATTTTCTCACAGGTGAACCCACAACTCCAACCTTTCTATAGTACCAAAACCTAAGGCCCCATATTGCAGACCCTCAGAACCTCAGAATTTCAAATATTCCAGAATCCAGGTTACCAAACAATAAATTTGACCAGACCCAATCCAAGTAACTAAATTTGGAACCACGTCCAAAAACTACCATTTTAGACACCTCTGCATCAGAGATTTATGATAACCTCGAAATTTTAACTTGGACTCATTTTGATCAACCATATCATTGATCAACCTATTCTGAACCAGTTATATCCTCAAGAAACATGTGAATTTTGCAAAAAAATTGCCAAACACCTAACTGCTTCAAACCTTGAACCGGAATTGAATGAAATACGGAAGTGAACCACGCAGAATGCCGGATGGTGCACTTAAGTGTTGGCAGAGCACGACGACTGTTTGTTTCGACAAGCGGGTGTTATTGTTGTTTATTTCGTGGAATATGTGCAAAAGGGGCAGCATTGGCATGCGGTGCGATGGTGGTAGCGGAGGCGGCAGAAGTGGAGGCGATGTGGAATGCGGATCGCACATGAGGGCATGAGGGCAACGGGATTAATTTGTTCGGGGGTGTGCGCAAGTGTTGAACGGGCTCTCGGACTCGATTTCGGAACAGACTGTTAACGCACCGCATGTTCGCTGTTCGCGAATTGTTGTCGGGAATGGCCGTAATGTCGTTGTCGCAATGGCCGAAGGGTTGATTCAATTTTTCGCAATATACATATATACATGTAGAGCAGCAGCTATAAATGTGGCGCCACTTGTTATTTAGATTAAACGTTGTTTTCCGGTTGAATTGTCTCCACACCTTCGCAATTACAAAAACAATAAATTTATTTGTGTGCGGAAAACGTTCAGCTTATTAGCACTTGATTAAAGGGCGTCTAATTATATTTCATTTTGTTTTATTTGATGTTCTAATTGTTTGATTCAATTTAAGATAAATGTTCATAAATCCTGAGGTCTTATATTTGATATATGTAATCTTCCTAGATTTAACGATAAATTAGTTTCGCAAAGAAAAAATTAGAAGTTGATGAAGTTCCAAAAAGGCGCGGGTCTTTCAAGTTTTTAGTCAGATGAGCAGAAATCCTCTTAGAGAGGAATGACTTATAAGAAGGATACCAGAAGATGAAGAGATCTTTAGTTCTTTGGAACTTTCAAGAATATTTTCTCTAAATTATACTTGTGCAAAAATATCTTGTGATCCAATGATTGTTATGACCTTTAAAGGATCAAACTGTTTTATAGAAATACTAAGTAGAAATCAAAGAGTTGGAGACTCGTTCGTTAAGTTTTGAGAAGCTAATCAGAGTCTTATTCAATCCTAGTTTGGTCCTAAGATTAGAATTACTATTATTTCATAGTACTCATATTCCTGCAGTAATCAAACATACGAAAATGTTCTACAAATCTCTGGTCAACTTTTTCATAAGGTGGACCTAAACCATAAGGTGCACCTAAATTATTTACAAGGATACCAGAAGATCAAGAAACTTGTGGTGTTCTAAATTTTCTAGAAAGTTTTCCTCTAGTTAGCTCATGAAAATTTGCACTTGCAAAAATAGCGATCACTTTTTTGAATAGACTTTCCTTAGAAGGATCAATTTGTTACATATGGAGCACCATTTTCAATTTAAGGAGTAGATGGATGACCTTTGATCCTTTCCTCATCCAAAATAAAACTTTATCATTATGGACCTCTTTTAGTCCCAGGATTTCTACTAATATAATTTCAGGATTACATTTATTCCATCAGTAATCTAATATTAGAAAATTTTCTACAAATTTCTGCAAGTTTTTCATCAGGTAGACTGAAACCTTTTTAAAGAACCCTCTACAGAAATGTGAACCCTTAGAAAGAATACCAGAAGATGGTAAGATCCTTTGTGGTCTAAACCTTCTAGAATGTTTTCCCATAGAGTTAGCCCAATGAAATATAAATTTGCAAAAATTGCTTCTACTTTTTTTTTAATTAACCTCAAAATATGAAATTGCTACCGATGGATAACCTTTGATTCAAAATATTTACAGATATTCCTCCAGCAATCAACCCTAAGAAGTTGAATTTTCTGATATACCAACATTCAATTATCATTTTTAATTGACACAATTAGATGTGAAACAATAATAAATCAACAAGCAGCAACACTCTCTTTTTTGCACTGGTAGTGTTAGTGCGATATTGTTAAAGTTTGCAAGCATAAAGGCCTTATCCGCACTTATCCGCTTTATCCAAGGGTTCTAGAAGCACTTATATTACCCTCCAACAATTACATTTGCAACTACAATAAATACACATTCGTTGGTTTGCCTTGCGTTGGCAAATACGGCCTTGCCTGCCTACTTCTTCGTTCGTTGGCGATGGTAGTGGCGGCGGCAACCATTGCCACCATTGCCGCCTCCGCTGTTGGCTGGCGGATGGTAACAGACGAGGGCTATTATAGACGCGCCTGGTTTCGCTTTTGTGTTTATTTTCCGGTTAATACGATATAAGTTTTGCCGGCGAATAACGGCGCACAATTAAATTATTCCGACGCTAAGTAATTATAATCCGAATGTACGTGCGCACATAATAGTCGACACACAATGCGCGAGCGGCGACTTCGAGGGGGCGGCAGCAACGACAACCACCCCCGCAAAATTCCACACTTACACGCGCATCATAGACAATTGTTGATCGTGAATGCTGTGCGCCAAACGCATCATAAATAAACATAAACACGAATGTTTTTAATTATTGCACGCGTGGGTCTATTATGTTCCATCTTATAACTTTCAAACTAATTAAACTATGATGATTTCCTTCGTTAAAGGCGACTGCAAATTATAAGCTTTTGTTTCTGCGTAAAGTTTTATATTGAATATATGAAATGTAAATGAAAACTGAAATTAATTATGGTGATATCATTCCAGCAATGGGAATTGTTTAATAATTCAGTGAATGGTTACTATTGATGAATAGAATAATGATGTACTTATAGAAAATACGACTATAAATTTAAATGTGGAAACGGATTATTATTTTTTATCATCGATATGCGTTAAATATTGATTAAATGTTGCGGAAGTTTTCAACAAAGTGCCATTCATTCAATTTTATGGAGATATTATTGCATTGAATAAGCACTTCAAAAACTGCATTTACTAAAAATGTGCCGTTTTAATATTTTGAGTTATCAAATATAATGCAATTCAAATGTATTTATGAAATATTTAATTCACTTCATTATTATTTAAATAAAATAAAATTAGTTTTGCCTTGCATAAATATCAAATTGCAATTATTATATTTAAAATTCATAATTTATGCGGCGCAGAAATATTATATAAAATTAATGGAATTGAAAACAAAGTGCAAATTCAATACGTGCGCGTTGTTTGTCGGCAATGTAAACTGTAAATTGTTCGCACAAGTTGGATGAGTTTCGGACGAGTGTTTGATTGCGATTGCATTCGACGCGCCATTTCGACTGATGGTGGTTGGAATCAAAATTATCACAATTTCGGATGGACAAAGGATGGCGCGTCCAAACGGGTGAGGGTGCAATGCCGCCCCCAACGGAATTGCACCAAGTTGATTCATCACTATTGCACTGTTTCTGCAGCAAGTGCAGGAGATAGTCATTTGCGTTCGCCAACTTTCTTTACGACTCTATATGAGGGTGACTGCAGGGTGCATCGTGTGTTTCGCTATCTTGGAATATTACGCTCGTTTCCGGCGCACAAAGACTGCTTTTAATCGAAAGCGCATATCTAATCGAAATCTGTGAAGAGTCCACCCACCGTACGTGCACTGGACATGCGAATTTATTATTCATGCTGGAAGAATGTGTCCATGTCATGTTTCAAACTGTTCTATTTTTCTAGAGTTAAGCGAACAAAGAAAATGTACGAAGATGATTTTAGGTGAAAATTTTAGTTTTCAAAATGATTTTCATTCATTTTCAGATTTAAAAATTTCTTGACCCTTTAAAATTTTGCTGCATTCTCAAATCAATACAAGTTAAGGAAGATACTATTTTAGAGAATTTTATATTTGAAACTTTTAATATTTTCATTTTTTTACTTTTTTTGTGTTTGTTTTAGTGTTAGATTTTAAACCAAAAATTTAAAGTGGATCCATTGAATTTTCCTACAAAACTTTGCACAAGAAAAATTTTCCAGATATTCAAGTGAAGTTTTCAATTGTTTCATAATTTGTTTAGCAATTTTCTTTTAATTAAAAGTTAGTCTGAAAAATTTAATGTAATTATTGAATTTGATAAAATTTTTCATAGTTTTCCAAGTTTTTGAGCATCTGAAATAAAATTCTTTGTTGAAAAATCGTCACTTTTTTGCATTCATTGTTACATGCGAATATTTATCAGATTCAGGCTTAAAATTTTCGCAATATTGATTGGTCTATTAAAGTTTTCTCAAATTTCTTTCCTTATAGTTAATTGAACAACACATTTCTTATAGAATTTTAAGTTAAATTATTTGTAGTTTCAAATTTATTATCGGATTTCTTATAATCAGTTTCAATATCAGCAATTAACTGGCATTTTTTGCAAAAGCTTCTAAATTAGTTAACTTTTTTAATTAGTAATCTAGGTAGCAAATATCTTAAAGATCTTTACCAAAAATTTTTAAGCATCAAATTTGCAGGTATCCCAAAAATGGTTACAACTCTAAACCTTTCATCGTTTAGAAATAACAATGATATCAAAATTTGGCAAATTTTGAGTACGGTCAAATTTCCTTCGAACAACAAAGTCATCCCCAATGAAAATCCTCTTCTTCGTTGGGTGAACACAATCAAACGATATTAAACAATACCAAAGGCTGAAATCAAACATAAACACAAGGACGAAACGTTGAAACTGAAGTCTTCAATCGTGGGTAAAAACAACGAAAAAGAAAAAGAAGAAAAAAAAAATGGATATAACATGAATAACGTATCAAAAACGCTGCGGATGGTGAGCCGCTTCGATGATGGCAGACGTAGGTAGACGACATTCATAAAGAAAGGTGAAATCATCCATGGATCTCGTTTTTATCCTTGCGAAATCCGAAAAGCAGCAGCGGCGGCGGCAACTGCATTAAATCAAGACTCGCGGTGATATAATAATGGATTCCTCCATCAAGCAGCGCTCCACTGCTGCTGCCACCACAGCCGCCTCCAAGGAAGCGATGAATATGAGAGCGCCTCTCCGTGGAAAATGATGAAAAACCTCCGTCGGAGAGGCCTTCTTCCTGCATGCCGCCCACCACAGCGAGGAGCGATGTGCGGTTTCATCTTATGCGTGATGTAAGAACCGCGCGACTACTGGCAGGCAAACAAGAGAAAATTGAAGAAAAGCAATCGAAAACAGCGGATAAAGGAATTTAGCATGTAATAACTGCAGAATGGAGAGACGAGC